>VUQI01025946.1:0-16445 GCA_015106735.1 Paratilapia polleni | reverse complement strand
AATTTTATTTATATAACACCAAATCACAACAACAGTCGGCTCAAGGTGCTTTATATTTTAGGGTAAAGACCCTACAATATTAGACAGAAAACCCCAACAGTCAGACGACCCCCTATGAGCAAGCACTTGGCAACAGTGGGGAGGAAAAACTCCCTTTTAACAGGAAGAAACCTCCGGCACAACCAGGCTCAGGGAGGGGCAGTCATCTCCCGCGACCGGTTGGGGATGAGGGGAAACAGAAGAGAGCAGAGGGAGACAGGACAAAAAGGCACACCTATGGGAGAGAGACAGGGTTAATAATAGCTAATGATTAAATGCAAGTGGTGTATAAACACATGGAGAGTGAAAGGAAGTGAGGAAGAGGAAGTGCTCAGTGCATCATGGGAAGCCCCCAGCAGCCTAGGCCTATTGCAGCGTAACTAAGGGATAGTCCAGGGTCGCCTGATCCAGCCCTAACTATAAACTCTATACAAAGTCTTAAAACGTATGCAGAACAACTACAAAAAACTTTTTTTGTGTGTAATTGTGTCAGCTTTTTTTTCTTATTTTCTGTGTACATTTACTGATACAATGGTGTTACAATAGTAGTATGACATCAGTGAGAGTGAATATCCATAATATAGTCATCTCAGGCATATAGCTCCAGCTGTAAGCACAGAAATCTCCCCCACCTGCTGTTCAAAACCTCTGTGTATGAGGGGCAGCCAATCAGAGGAAACTGGGCTTAAAGGAAGGGGAAAGGGAGCTAAAAAAGGCTTTCTTCAGACTGGCTGAACTGTGGGCTGCACCAAGACCCAGTAAAACATAAATATGGTTCATTCTGAACTGTGACTTATGCAAAGCTACTCTAGTAGAGTCAAAGAATAAAATATGGAGCTGGAAATTTGAATAAAATGCCTCCTTTAAAAGAGTCTTATCTAATTTACTTACAGAAATCACAAAAAGAAAAAAAGTGGTGATCACTGACATCATTGACCTGAGGCGCGTACATATGGTGCCATGATAAATGTATTATTGACCTTTTCCAGACATCTTAGAGCAGCCAAAGAGGAAAAAAACACCAGATCAAAACCAACAATCATTCTACACCATTACCGTCATTCAGGAAGTAACAAAGTTTCTAGCCAAACACTCAGCCTTACTTCAATTAGTTTTCAGTTCCCAGATGTTCTACTTCCCTCCTACGCTCAGGCCAGATGTGTTTATCTGGTCAACAGAAGGGAGGAAATCATTTCAGTGAAGTTGACTGTACTGTGGGAAAACTGCTTACCAGCAAATGGCAACAGCTGCCTGACAAATGTACGGACAAACGGGTTGCAGTTTTTCCCAGTGGAAGTGGGCTGTCTGGGATTCCCCTCTCTGTGTGGACCGTGCTTACTAGGATTAGAGCACAAGACTGGGATAGGTTAGCAGAAAAAGCTGCAAGAGCCTCCTCCTTGGCTCAAGGTTGGAAAAACAACTGAAAGTTGGGCACACCTGCAAAGCTCTTCTCCTGGGCAAAGCTACAACTAGAGCTATGACCCAGCTACTATGAAGGGCATGCTGCCAGAACAGCTTCAATACACATTGTTATTGATATTTCAGATTTCTAGAAATCTACTGCACCAATCTTGTAAAACATATTTTTTCATTAAGTGTTTTAAAGATAAGCGTGAAGTCTCCCATAGGTGTTCAAAACCCAGATATAATCCCTTTTAAATATCTAAGAAATAATACATCAACCAACAAACTAACATTAAAAGCTTTCTCCAGCTGTATATACTGTAGACTGCACGCTGAAATAATCTGTTTTTACACTGTGTAATAATACGCTATACTTGTTGGATAATAATATTGATTTATTCCCCAGCCTTTGTTGTACTGATGTTGTGTTTTGTGGCAGGTATCGGCTACAGTGTAGTACGTGTTCCCATGGCCAGCTGTGACTTCTCCACCCGTCTGTACACCTATGCTGACACACCTGGAGATTACAACATGGACAATTTCACTCTGGCCCCAGAAGACATCGACATGAAGGTGTCTGTCTTTTGTCTTACACACTGACATGATCATTATTGTACATTTCTCATATTTCCTCCTTTTTTGTCTCAGATCCCTCTCCTGCAGCATGCCCAGGCCTTGTCTCCTGGTCCCCTGTCTCTGCTGGCCAGTGCCTGGAGTGCCCCCGCCTGGATGAAAACAAATGGTGCACTCACAGGAAAGGGCTCCCTAAAGGGCCAGCCAGGGGGCAAGGAGCATAAAACCTGGGCTCAGTACTATATCAGGTGGCTTCTGTGACTTTAACTCAGAGTGATATCACACATTGATTCAAGAGAAACTTATTCTGATGGGTGCTTTAATTATTTCCTCTCAGGTTCCTTGAGGAATACGCTAAATATAACTTGACCTTCTGGGCAATAACGACAGGAAATGAGCCCTCTGCAGGACAGATGACAAACTACAGGTTTCGTCACATGCATTTTATAAATGGTTTTATATAAAACGGTATTAAGCATTGAGCTGTGGACTCTAAATTTGTAACAGATTGAAAAGTATCTTTGTCTCACTGCAGTTTTCAAGCCCTGGGCTTCACTCCCGAGGAGCAGAGGGACTGGGTGGCTCTGGACCTGGGCCCTGCCCTGCATGACTCGTCATACCCATACACACACATCCTCATACTGGATGACAGCCGCCTGCTGCTGCCCCACTGGGCCAAAGTGGTGAGTCAGTGAACAGAAGGATATTGGGAAAGGTCATGGCAAACTTTATTTTACCTGAGGCTGTCTGAGGCTGCAAATAAGAAATTCAAAATGAATCAGTTTTGGAAAAAAAATGAATCCAGAACATCTTAACATGAAAACTTAAGATCCTAATGTAGTGTAATACAAGTTAACAACATGATGAAGAGTAGGTTCATAAACCGGAGAAGAGGGAATAATAGACTTTCTAGACTTCAAGTGTCACATATTTGGCCGCTAAACTGTTCTGCAAAGGGAAGAGCTTAAATCTGATATGTTGTTGATAGGAATCAACTAAGGGAAACAGCAGTGGTTCAACAAATTAAACTGAAGACATTTTTAAAACCACTAACAAAATAATGCCTGTTTCACAATTATGTCAAATTAAGTGTATCATTTGGCATTTTTAAGGTCTTGTTTAGCACTCTTTAACAATAATTCCTATTAAAATGACCTGCACGTGGATATTCAGTATAAAGTGTATGGATGAATGAACCAGTTACCAAAAAGGGGGCAGGTGTTGGGCTGAAAACTAGTAGACCACAAAACAAAAGTACAATAAATAGGTAAAACTGAGGCCCTGTTGTCTGAGAGTTGATTTTTTTTTTTTTTTTTTACTCTTACTTAAATCAACTTTTTGATTAAAATAATAATTTGCCCATTATGACATGATTAGCCTCCTAGTTAGCCTACTGTAGCTAGGGAAGGTACTTAAAGATTTGGTGACACTGGCTGAAAGTCAACAGGAAGCTTTATAGCTGTAAAATGAGTCCTGACAGCTTGGATTCACATGAAACAACATTTACTAATACCTACTGTACAGCAGGTATGAGGAAATATATATTTAAAGACTCTACTGACACCTTTTGAGGGAAATAATCCAGTGTTTTCTATATACTTTTCTAGAACTGATACAAAAAAATTGGTGGTCCCATTTTTTTATTTTTTTTTTAACACTATATGGAAGTGCAGTTTCATTAATTTTATTATGTTGTTTTTCCCTTGTCCCTCCAGGTCTTAAGTGATGTTCATGCAGGAAGGTACATTCATGGCGTGGCAGTCCACTGGTACATGGACAGTCTTGTCCCAGCTGAGATCAGCCTGGGAACCACCCATCACCTCTACCCAGAGTATTACCTGTTTGGCACAGAGGCCTGTTCTGGCTGGAACCCACGAGACAGAGGAGTGAAGCTGGGAAGCTGGGACAGAGCCGAACAGTACGCACATGATATTATAGAGGTAAGATCATATTATCATATGGAGGTCTGTGCTTGTTCAGTCAGATCCACTGTAGAAAGAGAATTTGACAAGCTGTGAGCTGTTCCAGAAAGGTGAGTCACCTCTCCCCATGCTGCCGTGCAGGTTTACAAGTTGCGCTCTGCTGCACATGCTCCAGAGACTGCCTGCAGGCCGTCATAGCAAGCTGGAACTGGTGTTTTGTTTCTTCTTTCTTCACTCTCTCTCAAAGGAAATTGGACTCCTTCCATCCGATCTATTTTGCATGGGTGCATTCACGCTGCAGACGCTCTGAGAATCCAGAGGAATTTGTTTATGTAGATGATGTGCAGTCCTTGTGACATTTAAACAAAACACTAGTTCAGCAGATTAACTAGACATCTTACTACAAAGTTTCAAAAAACAGATAAGGCAGCAGATACTAAACTGTGGGTGTTTTCCTCCATGGCAGGACTTAAATCATTATGTGGTGGGCTGGACTGACTGGAACTTGGCACTGGACCTGAATGGTGGGCCAAACTGGGTTAAAAACTTTGTGGACAGCCCTGTTATAGTGGATGCAAAGCGTGACGTCTTCTACAAGCAGCCATCTTTCTACAGCATGGCCCACTTTAGGTAGCCAGGATCTCTGTGCACATCAAAAGCCATATTTTACCTGTTTCATTATTTCGGTGAGATCCTCTTACATGATCTTTCTACACAGCAAGTTTCTGTGGGAGGGGTCTCAGAGAGTGGGGGTGTCTGCCAGTGGAGAAACACACCTGGAATTCTCTGCCTTCATCAGAGCAGATGGCTCAGTAGTGCTCATCATACTCAACAGGTAACTTATATTTAATCTGTTTTAGAAATTGTGACATGATGGGTAAACACTGAACTGTTTGTGTGTGTTTTTTAGATCATCATCAGAGATCCAGTTTGAAGTCTGGTACCCTGCTGTGGGTTACATCCCCTCCACTGCTCCAGCTCATTCTCTGCTCACACTTGCTTGGAAAACACAGTGATCTTTAAAACAATTTCACAGGCTGTATTTGTTTCACTGGAACCACATTAAATACATTTCTCTGCACATTTACACAAACTCCTGATTTTAGGATCTTTATGGGGTTTTTTTAGCTACTACCTCAAGAGGAGAACAAGAGGAACCTCTGACATAAATGTAGGGTGATTCAGCATTCCTATTTGCAGTGTGAACATAAACAGGAAAAAAGCCCTTGAAGGCATGTAGTTCTTGAGAAAGCTCCCCAGTGGGGTTTAGGGAGTCCCCAGAACTGTTTGGTCCAAAAGCACCTATTGAAACCCTTCTAATACGAAAGCTCACATGGACAGCTTATTTTCTTGTTTGCTGTGATTTTTAACAGCTTTATTGATTTCAGAATGCACTTAAATTAACTCCATCAAACAAGACATTTGACACAGTTCTTCTTCCATTTAAAATGCTAGTGTCTTATTTACCAGATCTACGGGAAAAATGATACATGGAACGACACATGTAGCTACCTGTAATACCTGTGCTCAGTGGTGCCTTGATTTTCATTTAATAAGATGCTCAAAATATCCTCACAGTGTCATGGCTCTGAAGAAATCATTTCATTTATTGAATCTGTAAATGCCTTAAGCTGTTGCTGTTTGATCTTTTTATTTTAAATAAAGCATGTTCAAAATTTGAGAGTATCTTTCAATGCAAAGAGGAAATAAAATGACACCTATTACACAGGTTGGGAACAATGGAAAATTAAACGATGACTTCAGTTCATTAATACATCATAGACAGTTTATTCAGTTTATCATAGACATTTTTTTCATATATATAATATACAGTTTCATTACCAGGTATTTCACATTTGGGTCTCCATTCTCTTTTTTTTTTTTCCTTTGCAAACCTTAAGTTGTTGGACTAAAATTATTTACATCAAAAAAAGTGATAAA
Organism: Paratilapia polleni; assembly: GCA_015106735.1. Taxonomy (NCBI): domain Eukaryota; kingdom Metazoa; phylum Chordata; class Actinopteri; order Cichliformes; family Cichlidae; genus Paratilapia; species Paratilapia polleni. Next base: position 10,566 of record VUQI01025946.1, on the reverse strand, counting down.
AATGTGAAACAACAAAAGACAGTTGTAAACAGAGGAATAAAATGACAGAGGGATCTGATCACCTGTTTATACTATATACACCAGGAGGAGTATGTTGAAACATTATGTAAGGGTTAAAGACTCATTTTTATTCCCTTGCTGGTACTACATTTATTCTTTTTTTTGTCAGATTTAGAAGAGTCCTGGAAGGTGCTATGAATCCCTTCCTTTCCTCTGAAGTCCGTCAGACCTTCTGTTTGTGACCATTAAACAGCAGCGACTCAATTCCAATACAAGACTCTGTTGTGTTCCTGTACTGAAATACACTACAGAGTGTGGACACAATAACATGAACACCTTTACAGTCCAATCCAATTAAACACTAACCTAACATATCAACAGTCACTCGACATCTTCCTGACACAATTTCAACAAAAAACATTATAAAGACCCTTCATAGACATAGCATTTATTTCAGGGCTAAAGGTGTTCACGTTGTTATCTGTTGCCTCTGTGCATGCGTAGAGCGAAAGAATCCCCTACAGTCTTTACATATGCCTTACAGGGCTCAGCTGCAGGTTTTAGGTAATCTTATGATGAGTAAAGAGGGAACACTATGAAAAAAAAGTCTGGCATTTCTCCACCATAGTGTATTGCAGCAGTACATTTAAAGAAATATGTAAAAGCGGTTTGTGGGAGATTTGGAAGTACAGAAGACATGGGTTTGATAAACAATCTAGGCTGGTTTGTTATTAGGCAATAAAAAAAAAAGTTCAATCAGAACTTAACTGACTCTTAAGATGTCTGCATTGGTACATGGGTGAGGAAAAAGGCATTATAATAAAAAGTAAAAATACAAAAAGTCAGACTGAGATGATTAAGACTGCAACAGAGATGAACAGAGGAAAGTGAGAAGCATTCTGTTTTCCCGGTGTGTTGTTTGATGTAGGCGAGGAGAACTAAAGGGATGAGACAGGTGGGTGTCTCAGAAGGACCATCTCTCCAATGTAGTAAGGTCAGAAGTGTTTCGTAAAGACATAAGATGGTCACACCCTTTAGCTGGAAGAAAAAGGAGCATTCTTGATATATCCCCCAAAATCTTTTTGTTGTTGTTGTTAACAACTGAAAATTAAGTTTTAAAAAGCACACAGACATGTTTCTTTACTACCAAATGAGAAATCTAAATGTTATTTCAGTTGGACCTGACATTGCCAAATGTGATCATTCATTTCATTACAGCTTATTCATCCATCCATGTCTTCATGAAATTCATTGTTTCTGTTTTCATTACAGTCATTTAGCCATAGCAGTTAACTAATTCAAATGCAAGTGCTATGTAAATATGAATATTTTTCTTTAACTGATGTGGAAAACTCTACAATTTAGTATTTAAACCTAATAATAATGGAGTAAAGAATTCTTCTGCTGTGGGAAGATGGGCAGCTCTTCAAGCACAGTGAACACTTCATTTGAAAGGGGACATGTCTCTTCCCATAAGTATGAGGGAACAAAATGAAATTACCATCTAGACTTTTCATATGAAGTTCCTTATTAAAGTATTCCCAAACCACGTTGACAATATTTCTACAGTTACACATCAGACGCAGTCAAATAATAAAAAGCCTTTGGAATCATCTTAAGGCACTGCAGAAGTAAAAGCTCAATCATTTGAGATCTACTGTGTATATTGTTGGCTATATACTGTTCTCAGCCCAGTGTGCACTAAGCTGCTCTAAGGCCAAGCTCCTACATAATCACCCTACAGTAAAGGTCTGCCTCTAATGTTGTTTGGCATATGGAGTTGGTTGCAGATATGTTGTTCATATGTTTTTCATACTTTAAAAAATATTACACCTCTCCCTTTTTGAATGTTCATGGTTTACTTGTGAGAGTGTATATTTTTGAATAATAAAATGCTTCTAGAAGCAAGTCTGCACACTCGGCACCCATCTTGGCAATGCCTCTCGGCAGTTATTTTGAAGCATTATCCGAATTAACTTTAATTTCAATAGTCACCAAGACTTAAGAACTACATTTCTAGCATCACCAGTCAAATCTGATAACACCTGCTTCCAAAGTTTGCCAACTTGGGCCCAAAAGATGGCTTGAGAAAGCTTTTTTGCCCCTGGATGTTATAGACATTCTTTGCTGTTGTGAAAGTCTCCCATAAATTTCAGTCCAGGATTCATTGAGCACCATGTCTCTCATATAATGTCTGATAATAATACACCAAGGAGCAATACCAGTGACCACCTCTGGGGATGTGCTGTGGTGTCTGGCAGTGGGACATTGGCCAGTGTTCCTCTGGGTAGTGAGGTGGAGCCTCCAGGGACTGGACTTGATACGGTGAATTTGGTGGATGCTCTGTCAGATTGGGATCTGGAGATTTTGGGGGCCTTGTCAATGACTTGGGAATTTTTATTTCTCAACCTGTTCTTGAACAGTTTTTGTGTTGTGGCAAGAACCCTACTGTTGGGCCAATGCTGTTCAAGAGTGCCGTTGTCATGAGCAACAATGTTTAGGTGGTTGGGACAAGTCAATCAATAGAAATGCCAGTACTGGAGGCAAGACACCATTTATTAATCTTATTATTAATCTTTTAGACTGAAATCAGTCCAGTGGATTTCAACCTAGATTATTTGTTGATATTAAACTATCCAGAGTTAATAGTAAATGAAGAGTTATATGTCCAGTGTTTAATACTTTTGTTTAACAAAGTTAAGACTTAAATATTGACTGTTTTAGTGAAAAAAGGAACTTTATAGATGTCAAAATAACCAAAGCTTACATGGAGTTCTGCTCTCTTTAAAATAGCTGCAAAAATTAGCATCACCTCTAACAAAATTCTCTTATGTATTGGCAATGGACACTTCATAACTGTGAGAATATCATAGTTTTTAAAACAAATAAATGCTGGCAATGTTTTGTGGAAATGAATAAACTCCTAATGCCTGTTGTAGTCAGCATTACAGTTAGTACAGAGTAAGTGTACAAGTATTTTTAAGACCAGTCCTACAGCAAAATGTTTAATAACTAAGCTTTTTTTCTTTTCTTTTTTTTTTCTTTTACAAAATAGCTAGTGAAAAGAAGCATAGGCCTGATAATTAAAAGAAATCATAAATAAAATAATAAGTGCTGGGATTTGATTTAATTTTAAACCTGCCATTTTCAACACTTTGTTGTTTTTCTATTCAGATTATTGACTGAAGTATGGCAACGACTGTTTGAGAGGAATGTTTTTTTTGTAGTTGAGCAGAATAAAGAAATGATTAGCTGGTTGCAAATCTTTGGGATGATACTTCTATGTCTCTTTTGGATCAAGTAGTTTGTGGAAAATCATCTGTAAATGTCAGAATAATCAATCCCAATCAGTAATTGGTATTTCATATCCTCTGCTGCTCACATCATTTCTAGGCTAATGCCACCTGATGTCAACATTAATTAGCTGACAAAATTAATGATGATCTAGCTAGCTTCCACTAAAATCTGTAGTATCGGTGGCTCAATGCCAAACACCAAATGCTGACAGATCACAGAATAAAACTTTAGTTAAATACAAATGACAGAGCTAAATATAATAACATTCCTTTAATGATTTAAATGATTTTGCTTTAATTATTAATCAATTGGGATTCAGTAAAAGTGACTATAGCATATTTTTAGGTTGTATATGCTGAAGGTCTGGTAAAAGACAGTATTACAAAACTGAAAGTTTTGCTTGTACCCTTTGTGTAGGAGGCAGACACAGATGACAACCAGGGAACATTGGGCTTTGAGGAGTTTTGCTCTTTCTACAAGATGATGTCAACCCGCAGGGATCTGTACCTCCTCATGCTCACCTACAGCAACCACAAAGACCACCTTGACACTGATGACCTGGCCCGCTTCCTGGAGACTGAACAAAAGGTACAAATTGAGTCTGCATGTGATCCATAGTGAGAAATAGCTCTGCTGATTGAGCTCTTTTTTTATTTATTTATTTATTTTTTATTTCATGCATTCTTCTTTCCTGTCAAAACCCATAATACAACTCACTTGCAGACTGTTGGGTGAGAAATTTGGGTGTGTCATGCTGGTAGCAGCCAATGTAGCTTGCATATGAGATGAGGAGCAGTTCCAGAGATCTTGCAAGTTCCCTTTCTAAGTACCTCAAACCGATTGTTTTACTTTTAAAACTTGTATTGTTCAGACCAGCCCACGCTGACTCAAGTTACATTAGTTCCCACAGCAGTCTCTGGAGACAACAAAGGCTTTATGGAATTTTTTTGGGCTTATACAGCAGTACTACTCAAGAGCTGTAGACTTGGTGTGTAAGGCTGTTGGAGTTCGCTTTATCCAGTTTTCCACTGGGTCAAAGTACTTGCCCATAACTGAGTGATTGGACACATTAATGCTGCTGCTTTGGGAAGGCTTGTGTCTAGGTTGATCGAATTTTAGGGCCTTTTCACATTTGAAAGTTTGAATCAAGGTTCTTGTTTTTATTACATTATATTAATTTGAATATAATGATATGTTTTTATTTCACTAACCAATTGTTTCTTATTTGTAATACTTGTACATCAATAGATGAATTAGTCATGACATAAAAAAAGTAGAGATGCACAGATCAGTCGGCTGCTGACCCAAACCAGCCTTGGAGGTATCTAATTGTGTTTTGATCTCATTATCCTGTGCTGCAGTAGGTGGGTACATCTAAGTGAGTGTAACTACACATTGCCGTGGTGCAGACTGCAGTAAGTGTGATTATTCTGCTTGCCGCTTAAACACATAAAGCAGTGTAAACATGGCATGACAACTCTTCTGATACAAAAAGTAACTGTGAACGCATCAGTCTTCCTCATAATGCTAATGTTAACACTGTCGTCAGCTGTCCATCAGTGCAGCTGCCTGCTGTTTCCTGCCACTCTAAACTTTCTGTTCAGAGTTCTTTTCTCTTTTTTGGGTTGCAGCAATTTCGGTCAAAGTAACTGCGTTCGGCATTTGTTAGCTCCAACTCTGACACGTTCTGTCAACTTTGTTTATATGAAATACACAACAAAAACTGAACACAGCATAGTAGGGCTGTCAGAAAAATCTATAATCTAATTGATACTAAAAAGTAATATCGGATTAGAGACTCATTTGCAACCAGATTGATACCAACAGTACCATCTTTGCCTCCTCCAGTCCACACACATCTTCACGCAGGCACACAGTCCCTCTCCTCACTAACAACCAAAGTAGTTGATGTTCACAACACTGAACAACACTTTATGGGGAATTTCGAGAGGTCACTAAAGTAAAAATAGTAACACTAGACATGTGTTAGCATTATAGTAGCGGCTAGCAGCTATGGGTGGCAATAAAAAAAATGATAATGTGGGAGCTATGTTGTCAGTCCTGCCTGTCTGTAACAATAATAGACGGTGTTAATTTAACAGGATAACACAATTATTTGTGTCTCAAAAGTGTTATGTTTGTCTTAAAGTCCCAGATTAAAGCTGCGAAAAGTTAACCTGCAACTAGAGAGAAACAGTGGCAGCTTACCTTACCAACTCTGTTTGATCAGCAATGAAAATATGGTGCAGAGTCACCAGAAGCACAGCACTACCTCAGACAACCTAAAATTGTCTTCTTTCTTTTTTTTTTTTTTTTTGCACTACATAAGACAATCTTAAAATATTTGTAATATATAAATTCATACATACAGTTATGTATTTTTTGCACTACATCAGACCACTGAAAAACAGTGTTGTTATTGATGTTATTGTTTGTATTTTTCTTGTCTTTATTAGAAAAACATGCCTCTTAATTTTTTTGTACCTGATGATATCAAGAATGAAATTAAGTACTGAATATTTTCCTGGGTAAATTAAATAAATAAATTAATAAATAAGCGAAATTTTAGTATCATGACAACCGTACAGCATAGCAACACCACCGCCAGCTAGTGTTTTGGAGGAGTGACTACAGAGCAACATAGAAATGTAAAAAATGGGACAAAACAAGACATTACCTTCTGAAGAATGTATATTTCCCCTAATATCATCAAAAATAGTAGGGCCCAATCTGTGGCCTTTCAATATTCTAAGCCCAAAAACGGTGCTCTCTGATTACCAAACTAGTCAAATTTATAAGCCCTTCAGGGGCTGCTACAGAAACTTTGGCAGACAATGGTGTTTTTAAAAAAGATTCTGGTTTTAGCTTCTTTGAGATGGGAGGTTAAAAGCTTAACTCAGAAGAGAAATGTAAATGGTGGGGGACCTGCCTGAATTTGATCATTAGTACCATCACAGCAATCAGGAAGCAGCTGTGAGGGTTTGTGGATGAAGTATATTTCCTTACTAATGATGCCATCGTCTAAAAAAGAAAAAAAGCTAATGAGCATAGCACCTAATTTTCTTAAATCACCAATGTGTGCTCCTTCAGTCTGTTTGCATTCTGAGAGGCTGTTTTAATGGGCAGAAATTTCATTTTAAAAGCACGAGGCTATGTGTGGATAGCTAAGCATCATCTCCACTCAGGTTGTATTTTTTCCCAATTATAATTGCTTTAAGTTCTGGCACTGTGAATGAAACTTTTTTTTCCCCCTGCTGTTATTGGAGAGTGGTGGAAACAGTTTTGTGATGCAGTTTGTTTAAAGTGGTGCCAACTTGCAGTGCAGTTGTCTCTGTCTCTGTTGATATCATTAACTACAAAGTGTGTTGGTAACTTGTGCCTCAAACAAGAAATAACAAGAATAAGTTGTGTAACACTTATGTTTGTGCGTTCAGCTGTTGGAGTGTTTCTGCTTATTGTAATTTTCAGCAACTGACAATGAAACTAAGATGTGTTGAAGACACATAATAACCTAAAAGTGTTCTCATGCAGCCCAGACTGAACTGTTTAGTTTCCAAGGTTTGGATTCAGAAGTGAAAAGAACACTTGGAGTTCAGTGGAACAAATTTGTACAGCCCTATGACAACCTTGCAATTAGGGTTAGATAAACGATTTTCCCCTATCATCTTTCCATCCTTCCATCTCTTTTCGTAACTGCTTATCCAATATAGGGTCGTGGGGGTGCTGGAGCTTATCCCAGCTGTCATAGGGTGACAGGTGGGGTACACCTTGAACATTACACCAGTCACCATTCATGCTCATATTCTCACCTTGAGACCAATTATGAATTACCAGGTAACCTAGCATGCATGTCTTTGGCCTGTGGGAGGAAGCCAGACTACCCAGAGGGAAGTCATGTAGACATGGAAACTCCACAAAGAAAGGCGCTGCCTGGTGTATTCAAACCCAAGTCCTCCTACACTGTGTGCATCAACCAAACCTGATGTGGCTGTAACTCTATTCCAATCACATGGTTGGTTCGGCGTAGTGCTATTCTCATTGTCATTGGCCTTTTGTGTTGTCTGTCAAAACATGTATGGAATGATTTATATCGACTTTATATTGACTATGTCTAATATTTCTATAGAGGAAAAGTCATTTTGCGATAATTTCTGTATCGTTTTATCACCCAGCCCTACTTCATAGTTTGCATTTTCCATGGTGATGTTGGTTTTGCTTTTTCCCCATGACTATGAATGTGATGATATGGCAGTGACAGACATTATTTTATTTGCTTTTACCCATTATTGTTTCTTGTGTCATTTGTGTCATCAAGGCATATTTCAAATTGTAAAACTGAATTTTCAGTCTGCGGCTTTGGCAGATATTATGTTTTTAATGCTAAGAAATCTATATATAGAGTACTGTGTGTGTGTGTGTGTGTGTGTGTGTGTGTGTGTGTGTGTGTGTGTGAGAGAAGGAGAGAGAGAAAGAGAGAGAGCTGACAGGAGCCTGGATTTCTTCTCCTCAGACCACACTCTCATCTGGATTATGATGGGATGGGTATCCCTTTTAAAACAGTTCAGACACTGACATGTGGTGAAACAGCATTTTCTAAAATGGAAATAATCCTGCATAAATGTTTCATATTGCTAAAGCCATGTTCTCTCCTAGGGTGTAAACTGTCACAAACACACAGAATGTCCTAGCTGAGGAAAGAGACCACCCCCTTTAAATGATTAACACAGATGAGAATCTGATTGACCAATCAGGGGCTTTAAAGTGCAGCTGCCAGGCAAACAACTGGATTCTGAAGCCAAGATGAAAAGAAAAATGACATGCAGACCACCTAATGGATTATCCTTTCACTCTTCAAAGGGGGCTTCTCTTAAGTAATAAGATTATCCTAATTCGGTTTCTGACATGCATTTTTCACACTTTATAGATGACCAAGGTGACCAAAGACCACTGCCTGGAGATTATCAACAAATTTGAGCCATGCTCTGAGAACCAGAAGCAAGGAGTTTTGGGAATTGATGGTAAGTTCTCTTGAATTCTGTGTTTTGAATACTGTTAGATTTCTTCTAGTAAAGGGTAATGGAAGTTGCATGTTTCATTGTACTGCTTTTTTAAAGTGCCGTCTTTTAGTGCTCAACCAGGCTGTGGCTAACGTGAAAATGTTTATGCACATGATCGGAGATTTGCAAATGGAGTTTTTGCCTTGCTTGATCAGCTGTGGATCAAGATGTCAGTTATCTTTTGTTGAGCACTTTTGTTATGTTAACATTATTTGAATACTTCATTACCTTTGATTCAGATCCTTTGTTAGATTCTTGTGTTTATACTGTTTCTGTTTTTAAGAAATGCCACTGAAATCTGATCTTGGATTTTTAAAGGGGGAAGGAAATAATTGCACAGGATCACCAATCCTGTGCCAGCTGCAGCCTGTGTAGGTCTAAGTCAGCAGGAGATAAGATGATCTTCAAAAAGCATAAAGTTAAAGATGAAACATTCAGGTGCAGCATGCAAAGGCTTCACTGTTACAAAAGGTCGGGAAGGCAAGTTTAAAAGGTTAGGGCTCCTCTAAGCAGATGTCCTACACTAACAAAGTAGAAAGCAAGATATTTTGTTTTATCAAGCTGTTTATTCATTAGAAATGGGAGTTAAGAGGAGCGGTGAAGGTCAAGTTGAGGTGTGGAAGGCCAATAAGCTCTGACAGAACTGCTTGTAGGATTGGCACCAAAGCAAAAAAAAAAAAGAAAAGAAAAGCTTCCAAATGACTCAAGAGAACTGTCTTTCTGCTGCTGCTTCTGTATTGTATAACCACACCTGCTGAAATAGACCTTTATGGAAGAGTTTTTTTGACAGTCTGTAGAGTATTTACTGATACGAGATTGAAGCTGTTGAGTGAAAAATCATATTCTATTTTTAGAATAGAAGAAATTATTTTGTGAGAAAAATGCCCCAATATTTTGCTAATATAATGCAAGACACAGACAGATTGGTTAAAACCAAAAAAAAGTTCTGTTATATTCTAGTTTTTATGATTGTTTCTGCAACTTTGTCATCTTGTGAAATAGTGTGCAAAATTTTGGGAAGTATTCACAATGAATAAAAAAAGATATGCAGCTTTGAAGGGAACCACCATCACTGAAATTTTTTTCCCTTTTACAGACACTACAGAATGGTTGTTACAAAATAACTGAAAGTTTACTGAATATCAGTTTATTTGTACTTTTAACATCATGTAATTTTAAATATGACATTGAGTAAAACATATCAAAACGTTTTTCATTTGTGCATATTAATGTGTTGCATATAAGCCCTATGATGTATGTCATTTACAGTTACAGACACTACAGCCTGCAACATGCTGTACAAAACCTGTCCCATAAGCCTGTAAACATAATTATCTTTATGCCTGCAGCAATATCATATGCATGGACGTGTTATATATCATTAAGTATGGTAAAGTAATGTTTATATATATGCACTGTTACGGACACTACACAATTTTTCGGACAAAGTCGACAACTTCACACAACATATTGACATGAAGAAAAGTGATTATAGTCAAGTGATCATCATACATATATGCTTTAAATAATATATTCATTTAAAAATAAGATTTTCTGAGTAATTACAAGCCTTCTCTTTTATTTTAAAAAATTGTAACAAAAAATCTGAATGCTCAAAAAAAAAAGTTAGCGTTGATTTGTGAAAAATGGCTGCAGACAGGGTAACAATCCCTTGCCTGTTATCTTTTTTGGACGCAAAAACTGAAAAAGCATTAAACATGTAGAATTTTGAAACTTTTATTAGAGGAAATGCACTTGTTACATCATACTTTGGAAGGTATTTGCATTCACATATCAAATAACACAATATATATCCGATGATTACAACCAAAATTTATGTGAATTTTATCACTATAGCCAACTTCATATCATCAGCACCAATTTATATAAAATTATATTATTTGCTGGAAAATAATATTGTGTTACACAGGTAAACCCAGTTTTGCCATTTGATTGTGGCTGACCCATGCTGTCAAGCAGTTCTGTTATGAGATGTTAAAATATTACATTTAATCACTCCTACATTTTACTTTTCATTAAATCGAGAAATGTGGATGGAATATAGAATCTGAGTCTTTACAGTGAACCTATTTTTCCATATTACATGACTATATTGCCAAAAGTATTCACTCACCCATCCAAATCATTGAATTCAGGTGTTCCAATCACTTCCATGTCCACAGGTGTATAAAATCAAGCACCTAGGCATGCA
>VUQI01025943.1:0-10367 GCA_015106735.1 Paratilapia polleni | reverse complement strand
CCTGTGGGACTTCAGATACAGACAGACAAACTGGTGATGGCTAACCAATCGGACATAGTAGTGGTGGACAAGCAGAGGAAGAAGGCCGTAGTGATAGATGTAGCAATCCCGAGTGAGCAACATCAGGAAGAAGAAACACGAGAAGCTCGAGAAATACCAAGGGCTGAGAGAAGAGCTAGAAAAGATGTGGAAGGTGAAGGCAACAGTGGTCACCGTGGTAATCGGACCACTCGGGGCAGTGACCCCCAAACTGGGAGAGTGGCTCCAACAGATTCCAGGAACGACATCTGAGATCTCTGTCCAGAAGAGCGCAGTCCTAGGAACAGCTAAGATACTGCGCAGGACCCTCAAGCTCCCAGGCCTCTGGTGAGAGGAGCCGAGCTTGAAGGATGAAAAGACCGCCCGCAGGGCGAGTGGGGAATTTTATATATATATATATGTGTGTGTGTGTGTGTGTGTGTGTGTGTGTCAATAAGATAACAGTGGCCTAACCCATCTGGATGTTTTCCAGTCCAAGTGGAGGTGAGGGATTGTTTAACCTTTCCTATTTAAGTCATGGAAAGTGCCAGAAGAGAAAAGAGGGTAGCAGGATAACAAAATGGAAAAAAAAGACACAGAGAAAAACTACTATATGTCTGGCACTGCATGCTTGTTTCATCAGATGCTCAACCCACAACAGAGAAGAGGAGGGGCAAGTTCTGGATAAACAAACACGATGATCTCTTACAGTAGATGTGGCACTTCAGTGACAAACAAGCTCTGACATGTTTGTACACACATGTACGCACATATGCAACCCGTACACAACCACGCTCCACGTGCGCAGAAGGATCAGGGTCATTAGAACTTGTTAATTAGAACTGTGTTTGTCAGGGATGTGTTCTGCCTGCTCAGCACTTTGCTAATGAGCTAACTCAATCAGCCACCTGCTGGGGCTAAGCTGTTAATGGACTAAACTAGCTTGAAGAAAAAGAGTCGACAGAAGAAAAACAGGACCCTGGTCACCTGCACCATGAAAAATATATCAAGTCTGTTAGTTAATGATTTTCAAACATTCAGCAAATCAACCTTTATCCCAATATCCTAAAGTGTCATTGCGATATTTTATTTCTGATCTATTGGAGCAGTTTTTGTCTTGGTCTAGTCCACTTATAGCATACTGCCAGTTCAGAGAAACTACAGAAAGGAGAGTTGATGTGACACTTTGTGTTACAGGTGGACCACTCTATCCTATGGCTCATTACTTCTACTAAAAGGCTAAGCTGTGACAGTATGTAGCCGCTGGCTGTGAGTGCCTGTGAGTGATCTGTCTGCCTGTGCTTATTGAAGTTGTGGCTGTGGAAATGGGTACTGCTCGGACTTTGGCTGCATTTGTGATTGAATTTATGATGCTATGGATATGTCTCTGGTTACTCTTCTGCCAGTACTAGTGCTCCTATTAACAGTAGGCATCAATAGGCCACACTGTATTTGCGTCTGCAGTGTTTCCGTCAGATATGACAGTTGGATAGTTTAGCATCATAATGGTGCTCAGCCTGCACAAACATGTAAATTCAAATTCTACACAAGCCCTGCATATATTCAGTGTTACACCCATTTTTATAAACTAAAGGTTTTATGTATCAGGGCATAATAAAAACAAGTCATCTGATCCTTACCAGGTTCTAAAATTATCAGTCTGGCACATCAATGTGGAGGAATCTGGCCCACTCTTCTTGACAGTGTGGCTTCAGTTTATTGAGGATTGTAGGCATTTGTTTATGCACACCTCTCTTAAAGTCCCACCACAGCATTTCAAACTGATTGAGTTCTGGATTTTGACTGGGTCATTGGAACACCTTGATTCTTTTCTTTTTCAGCCGTTCTGTTGTATATTTGCTGCTGTGCTTGGGATCATTGTCCTGTTGTATGACACAGCTTCAGCCAAGCTTTAGGTGTCAGACAGATGGCCTTACATTTACTTTGGTATACAGAGGAGTTCATGGTTGACTCAGTGACTGCAAGGTCACAATATGATATGCTGTGTTTGGTTTTCACCAAACATGGTGCTGTACATTATGGCCAAACATCTCCACTTTGGTTGCATCTGTCCAAAGGACATTGTTCCAGAAGTCTTATGGTTTGTTCAGATGCAACTCTGCAAACCTAAACTGGGCTGCCATGTTTTAGAGAGAAGAGGCTTTTTCCTGGCAACCCTTCCAAACAAGCCATATTTGTTCAGTCTTTTTCTAATTGTACTGTCATAAACTTTAACATTCAGCATACTAACTGAGGCCTGTAGAATCTGAGATGTAGCTCTTTTTTCTGAGCATTGCATGGTCTGATCTTAGGGTGAATTTGCTGGGGCATCCACTCCTGGGAAGACTGGCAACTGTCTTGAATGTTTTCCACTTGTAAATACTCTGAATGATGAACTTCAAAGTGCTTTGAAATGGCCTTATAACCCTTTCCAGATTGATGGGCTGCAACAATTGCTGAGATCATTGCTGATGTCTTTCCTCCTTACTCCTATTTACTCTTTTAAATCCTATGAAAGGAGTAAGGGTATACTTAGTTTTTCACATACTACTTTTGCATTTTGGCGTAGTTTTTGTCAAACAAATAATGACATGGTGTAATATGTCCAGATGATTTTTTTATTATGTCCTGATACATAAAACCTTGGAACTGACATAATTGTAGCTTGAGCTGCTATCTTTTTTATGCAAATAATTTCTGTGTTAAAATAAGGAGCAACTTGTAAACTTGTCTTAGTTTATTTTGTTCACAATACTGTAAGACTTGTGTGTCCTGCTTACGGCTCAAATGATGGATAAATACTCCTGCTGCTGCACTTTTCTGTCTTCCTACTATATGTTGTTTTCTTTCTTTCATTATATCAAAGTCACACTTGAGTCTCCATGCCAGAGCTTCACACCATACTATGACAGACAGACCTTTTTGATTGACTCCTCCTTGTGCAGTGTCCATAATATAATGGAAAAGGAGTAAGGCCATACATAGAAGGTTCCATTTGTGTGACCAACATGCCTGAGGCTTCACTATGTACATTTGTAATACTTTATGGGTCAGCCATTACAAAACTAGTCAGCTCATTTATGCCCCTGACAACAGGTTGGGTCCAGCACTGTATTTTTGCTTTTTGTTCTTTAAAAATAAGCATTCAGCAGCATCCCTCTGAGGAACTTCAACCATGCATGCTGAAGAGTGTGTTTACAGATTAGTGTGTGTGTGCTGTGTGCATTCCAGCTGTGCGTGAACATGACCAATGAGCGGCTGAGGCAGTACGTCTCTGAGGTGCTATTCCAGCAGGAGCAGGCTGAGTGTCTGCAGGAGGGCATCACCATGGAGAACGCCCGCTCGCCCAGAAACCACCCAGCCATTCTAGACTTCTTTTTTCAGGTACTGTACGTTTCTGGTTTGGACCAGTCCAGTCCAGTTTGGTCTGTTATTATGTAATGCAACAAGAGCTTTGACAAAACCTTTAGAATCACATAGCAAAATTTAAATGACACACATTTTCTTTACTTATTAAGAGTTGATTTTTGCTTCTTTAAAATTAGAATGATTTCCTCAATTAAATCACAGCTTTGAAGTTTTATTTGCGACAAAAAGCAAAAACATAACATGTTCATAAAACTGATAGATGTGCCCTATCTGCCCTATCTGGATCACTGGAAGTGTCAATAAATATGGATTACTGTTATTGCCAAATGCTTTGTGAATATCTCCAGCATAAATGATAATGTGAATATCTGTCTTTTCCTCCTCCAGAAGCCTCAGGGGCTGTTGTGTGTGTTAGATGAGGAGAGCCAGAGCCTGCGGCCATTAGAGCAGACCTTGTACAAGAGGCTCTCTGCCCAGCTGGACTCCAACCCAACTCACGGGCTGTCTCTCACTACCAAGGATGGCAATGGGAACCCCCCACCGAAAGACCAAGGGCCAGCCTTCATTGTCAGCCACTATGCAGGGCAGGTCTGTCTGTGTGTATGACAAGTAATTTTATTTCAGTAAAGGGTTACTGTCTTTGGTCATATTTGCAGTTCAACAGAGTTGTGCTTGGCCTGTGTCAGTTTGGTTTTTGATACTAGATAAGTTTGTAAGTGAGTGTCCATGTATGATCTGTTTTTCTGCCAGATTTCATACAACCTCACAGGATCACTCACGAAAAACAAGGACTCTCTTCCCCAGAATCTCCTGTTTACAATTAAGTGTAAGTACCCAATGGATAGTACGCATATGAGCACATTGTGGCGTCTGCACACTCTTCATCAAAAAGATGCACTCTTGAATAAACAAACAGCACACAAAACCACTTGTTGTCTAAGTGTGGTTGTATTTCTATGTGTGTGTTTCATCCCATATGCAGCAAACAGCACCGTCTGTGTGTATATTGTCTATAGAAGGTGCCAGATGTGAGGTGTTGTGGTTACCAGGACACAGGGGCTCGTTGTGTGACTGCCAGGCAAGCCTTGGGTCCAGAAGCCTAATTACTATAATTTCTATGATGAGGCTAATCTTCTAAAGGCTAGCCCTTCTCTCAGTCTTGGCTGTTATCCCTCCGTCTGACAGGTCGATACGTCGCTGCCTTTCATCCACACAGAGACATAAACAATGCAGTTTTTTTTCTTTTAGATGCAATCCCCTCATCACTTTTGATTTAAACCTGAAAACTAATAGGACAAATGTGGGGGCTATTTGCATTATTGCATAAAAATTGTAGGCACTAAAAGTAGGGTGAAGATGACCTGAAAAATGATGCCCTGAATGTTTTTATTATCAGTTAACCTAATAAAAAAAATGCACTAAGATTTATTCCTCCTTATTATTCTAGTCACTGCAAATAGTTCTTTATGAGTCTGGTTTTAAGTTTGTCGTTCTTATCATGCTACAAAATGAAGCTGAGAGTTATCAGACAGTTATCAGTTATCAGTGAATAAAGACCTAAACATTTAAACTGCCTAAAACATTAGTAATATAAGTCAATATTCTAAATCTGTGTATCTTTGTGATAGTTGGCCTTCAATTTTGAAACTGAAAAGAATAAATAAATGACAAATGGGACTTTAGTGTTTGTAACAGCATGTTAAAAGTGGAAATTTGGACTTTGCTTATTTGAGAGGGTTCGGAAAATTAAATTTTGCATTGAAAAAAATAAGGTAAATCATATATGGTTTACTTTATCTATGAATAGGGATTAATATTTTTAATGTTTGGACCTTTCCATTTTGGCAGATATGTCTTATGAGATTCAATTACAAAGATGGTAGGGTGATTAGGCTACTTTAGGTAACTACCAGTAGGATCTGTGGCCATGTGAGTGTTTGCACAGAATGACTCTGTATGAGTTATTATTTTCTTCCTTTGATCTGCAAAATATGCAGACATTGCAGTATATTCTTTCATGTTTCTGGGTAGCCATTCACTTACCTTCATTTGCTCTTGACAAAAGCACTCACTTAAAGTTTTTCCCACACTTATTGAGGGCAACAGTTCTTGTTCCTATAAATTTGCACGCATTATACCAGAAAACAGGAGCACAGCAGTGTTGAAAAGGGTTTCTTGTGAAATGTAATAGGCTATAGATTGCTAGTTACCCTGTTAAAATTGCAAAAAGTGATGCAATTACTTTAAATAGTTTGTCAAAGTAGTGTAACTTAAAACATGGATTACTTTTTGATTACTTTCATAACAAATGTTTTAAAAATTGACAGTAATGTGGACAAATCTTCTGCAGACTCAGTCACCTACAGTGCTGGTTAACAATCTTTATACTGTACTGTGTTAGAGATATGGTTTGATTTCAGAAGGAATCAGAATACTGTTGAATTTTCATTACTGCAGGGTGTTTTGTCCTACAACATGGTCATCTGCCCCAGTGTGGTCGGCTGGTAGCAGCTATGGCAGACTCAGGTTGCTTAGAGCAATATGCATTGATTTGTTTGGCAGACAAGAGGCAGTGTAAATCCAAACAAGACAACCCATCAAAAACAACAGTCAAGATTTGAGTGCATACTGCCAAGTGAATGAAACCTATCTAGGCATAGACACAGCACCTTGCAAGCCGTCGTACCCTTGATGATCTGTCCATAAATATGCTGAAACTAAGCATTCCTGCACAGCAAATTAAATGAATTTTTGAATTTAAATGACAGCTTTTTACCGAAAATAATGCATTTGAATGTAATGCCTCCACAATCATCATCATTTGATTAGTAACTCTACTTTAACATTGAAATGTTAATATCAACCGTGTCATTTTTCTTTTTCAAGAAAAAGTGACACTGAAAATGAAAAACAAAAACTGAATCCTGAAGTCAGCGTGTCAGCAATTGCTTTGATTTCTATTTTTCTTTAAAATGAGTGACAAAACCTTTTAGTTAAAAAAAATTGTTTTCAGATTTTTCTTCCAAAATAGAGTATTGATTGAGACAAAGCTACGTGGATTATTCAGGCGGTCGAGGTGATTGCTGTAAATGAAAAGGCAATTAGCTCGGAGCTTTTAGTAATTAAGTCCTCAAATGAGTTCTGAACTCATGTTTTTCTCTGCTTACTGTGCCTACCTGCCACCATCCTTTACCACCTCTCCCTCACACTCTCTTTCTTTTTTTTTCCATGTCTTTTTCAGCCTTTCAGATTAGAGCCACACACCCACGTTCACACACATGTTGTTTGGCTTTCTGAATGAGCTCATTGTTGTTGTGGACCGCTCCACGTGTTATAGAGTGACATGGTCCACCCCCTCTTGTTGCCTAACTGATTGTTGTTTACATGCAGCCTAATTTTATGTGTCCTCCCCGTTTTCACTCCTCCACTGATCCTTCTTTCCCTCCTTGTTTATTTTTCCTACCTTTCTTTCTTTCTTTCTTTCTTTCTCTCATCTCACCTCTCCTTATTCTCCTCCGCCCATTTATTCCACCAATGCTGTTGCTTCTTTTACCCTTATGCTTTCCTCCCTCTCTGCATGTATGTGCTTTGTGCCCGGCAGCCAGTGAGAATGTGTTGCTGCAGCAGCTCTTCCAGTCCAAGCTGACTCAGACTGGTTCTTTGGTACCAGCAGCCCGGAGCTGCATAGGGCTGAGGGGGCCTAAAGCTGCCTTGTTGCTCCACAGGATGCCATCAGTCTCCCTTGTCAGTGCCAATTCTATTCCCCAGCAGCCCCGGAGGTACCATGATCTTACCAAGGTACAGTATATTATACACAGTAGGGTCCAGTACTGTTGAATTTTATCTGTAGCCACATCCAGCACTTAAACCACAACAAAATATTTTGCCATTTTACCACTAGATTTAAGTACGGGGGGAAAAAAAGGTTGGTTACTCTCACTACCATTTAAACCACATAATATAAAATATAGGATTTAGCGACACAGTCACCTACAAAGTGACACGGCCAGTCAAAAGCCCAACTGGAAAGTGACTGCTAAACTAATCAATGGAAAAACAGGGATAGTATTTTTAGAAAAAAGAAAGTCTAATTTAAACTTCTTTCCACCACATGGCTATATATAAACATCTGGGAATAGGATTTGTTTGTACAGCCACGCAAGAGATAAAAACTCCACAAGAATGTATACACATGCACATAAACCCAGGGCATGAGTGTACCCTTTACTCAGAACATGCCATCATCAAAACACAAAAAAAAGCACACCTGAAAACCATATTTGTTATTTACCAAGTCTCTTTGTTCAGCCATTACTCCTTTTCTGTGTCTCCCCCTTTATTTTATCTGCTTTAATGTTTTGAAAGTACAGTGTAGTGGTTCACATATGTGAGTGAAAAGGCTTGCTGGTTGTGTAACCTCCAGGAGGTCTTGTCTGCTGTCTCTGTGGCTCATTAGCCATCTAGAGCAAAGGCTTATGTAAGGTCCCTTTCACCTCACTGATCTGTCCCAGCAACCTTATATGGTAACATTAGGCAATATTGTTGCACTGCTTAGCGTGTAAGCCTGTAAATATAACAGTAAAACACAGTAAATGCTGCTGGGCCTCGTTCTTGCATATGAGAGATCATAACTGTGTCTGAATTCTAAATATGCTCCCCATTTAATGTGATTGCAAGCACCATACTAATAAGCAAAGACATCAGTATCATGTTTTGATCTCTGGTTAAGGCCACACAAATTTGATAATATGTGTTGATAATGTTCCATATTCCTCAGTGGTCCATTAAAGTAAGAGGTTTATCTCTCTAACAGTTTTTCTCTATTATCTCTTCCCACTGACAGATTTTGAAGAAAAAAGGTTCCAGCTCCTTCCTCCAACGACTAGAGCGTTGTGGGCCAGTCACGGTGGCTGTCCAGCTGAGAGTACGTACCACTCCCATTGCATAATTATAAAGAAGGTCCAAATCTTCCAAATGCAGGATTCTTGATGTATGATGGATGATGCATGAAATTGGTATAAAAACATAGCTTATCGGTTTCCTACCTGCAAGCATCTGGATGAAATCTTACATAAATACAAACATATGCTGAAACAACAGGATTTGTGTGAATCTTGTCACCCATCTCAAGCATTTGCAACAATGCAAAACTAAGCTCTATTTAGATCTATTAGAGTAGGGTGCTGTGATTTCATAACTATATAAAGCAACAAAAATATTCAGTTAGAGGAGAGCAAGAGAGCAGCTTCTTGCTAGTGACGCAAGAAGCCTAAAATGTGGTTCACAGAAGCAGTACCTTTGGTTTGAATGAAACCAGTGTGTTGCACAATCAGAGTTGTGGACTTGTGGTTGACGAGTCCCTCTGGGAATGGCAGGGAAGGAGAGAGTGGGCTGAAGAATGATGCTGTACCAAGCCAAACATGAAGCCCTCCACATGAATGAATGAACAATGAACAAAAACCACTGTGTTCTGTGGGCACGTATCTGAGTGTGTGCATGCGCATGTTTGGAGGGAAGTAAGTTATGTGAATGCTGGTAGTGGCGTCCAAAGATGAGGGGTGAGGTATTGAGCGCTGGAACCTAAGGGTATGCAGTGCATAGACTGACGTCAGTTTGACGAATGGCAAAAACACAGATGTAAGTGTTTATGCGTCTATGTGTCCTTGAATGCAGCATCTTTGATTTCAGGGATTGAAGAAAAGCTCTCACTCACACACCCTTAGAAAGAGCAAAGAGCTCTTTGTGCTTTTGCTTCCTCCAGAGGCAAAAAAAAAAAACACACCCAAAAATCAGACCACTTTGTCACAAACACAATGTAAGCTTGCTCCAGTTGGTGCACTTCAAACATCAAAATAAGTCAGAGAACCCTTCCTTCCTAATTAATCTACTCAATATACAAAAACAATAAACAAGGCTATTGTTATCTTAACACAAAAAATGTTCATTTGAATGCATCTCCTCTCCTTTTCCTTTCTCTTACAGAACACACTGACAGAATTGGTTAGCAAACTGCAGTCCTGCACTCCCCACTTTGTGGAGTGTGTGCGACCCAACTCCAATTGTCAGCCAGACAGCTTTGACAGCTTCCATGTGTCTACCCAGCTGCAGTACATCGGGGTGCTTGAGATGGTGCGCATGATCCGTTATGGATACCCTGTGCGCCTGTCCTTCCCAGGCTTCCTCAGCAGGTCAGTGCTGTAACTGTCAAAACTTCTCCACATAAATTTACTGTTTTGTCTCTGTATGCTGATTCACTTTATGACCACATCTTTCTCAGCTCTCAGCTGCTTCTTAGAGGGAAACGTCTTAAAATTGACACCTTTCTCTGCTTCTTTTCTTTGTCTGGGTCACTGATCTCAGTTATACAGAAACATTACACTCCCAGCAGGTCACTGTGACCTGTCTCTTCATATGATACACATCCAGCAGGTAAAAGTAAGCTGAAAGTTTCAGAGCAAGTGAATCTGCAAATGAATGCATGGGCGTATACCATACAGCACCGCAAGTTCACAGGCAGACTGACACATTAGGATTGAAAAGTCACCACAACCCCTATTGTTACAAGTGCAGTGTGACCCAGAATGTCTTTTTTTATGTATAATGGGAGACCATTGCTGCTAATGAATACCGCACACATTTCCCATGTCAGCGTGACACACAGGCATTAACCAATTGTGTGTAAGGTCACTTTGTCCTGCACTTGACGGTTATTTTTGACAGTTACTCCACATCACCTGATTTCCACTACTATCTACTACTACCCCTTTTTTAAAATTGTCTTTGGCTTTTTGTCTGTTACTCGTTTTACCTTTTTTCTTGCATAGAAGCAGAGAGAATAATGTGATTTTGACATTCCACCTCTCCTCCATTTGTCGATCTCACTTCCTCACCCTTACAGTTTGCCTAATTGTCTCAGTCTTTCTGTTCTTCTGATTCTGAGAACCAGTAAAATACTGAGAGGATTTCGCTCTAAGTCCAAC
>VUQI01025942.1:11185-29601 GCA_015106735.1 Paratilapia polleni | reverse complement strand
AAGTAATTGTTCAAATAATAAAAAAAAAAAAAAAAAGGCATCTGGCTCAAGGAATGAACCAGTGTTGTCCCTACATTAAACAGACAACTTAGCAAATAATTAAATTTAAATGGCATCTTTAGGTGCTTTGTTACTAGTAGCCTGTTGCAAAAACACATAAGTTGTTCCCATTTCTTTAGATAAATCTATGAAAAATACTAATGATAACACAGTTTGACAGGCATAAAATTGTATTTTTGCACCAATAAGGTAATTCCCAAAGATCTATTAGTCAAAAACTTGGCATATCTCAGCATGGTGGGCTGTGGGTCCTTAAAAAATTGGAGGAAATCGGACAAGTAGAGGTCAAAAGAAGAAGTGGCAGGCCTAAAAAGCTATTTAGAGCAGATGAACAGTATCAGTCATGATACTATTTCCTGAAGAAATAGGAAAACATCCAGTAAAGACCTGACACAGGACCTGAGAGATGCATCTGGACCTTGAGTTGATCCATCTTCTGTTTGCCGAAGCCTCCTCAGAAATGGTTTCAGTGGGTGGCTGTCAAGAAGCCATTCTTAAGAAAGAGAAACGGGGAGAAAAGGCTGAGGTATGCCAAATTACACAAGCACTGGACTGAAAATCAGTGGCAACAGGTCATTTTAGTGATGAATCCAAATTTGAAATTTTTGGTTAAAATTGTTCAAATTATGTATGGAGGTGGTCAGGAGAGAGGTACAAGACTGAGTGTCTATCTGTAAAACACAGAGAGGCTCTGTCATGGTTTGGGGCTGGATTTCAGGCAGTGGTGTTGGAGATCTTGTTAAAATTAATGGAATTACGAATGCATAAAAGTACCGTCAGATTTTGATCCACCATGCAATACCATCTGGAAAGCGTCTGATTGGCTTCATTTTTCAGCATGACTATGACACCATATACACTGCCAATGGAATAAAAGCATACCTGGATAGAAAAACACACAATGGAACACTATCAGTCATGGATTGGCCTTCCTAGAGCCCGGACCTCAACATCAGCAGCCAACATCCAAAGAAGAGCTTTGGAATGTCCTTCAATTATTATTAATAATTACAAGAAAGCTTACCTAAGAAAGTTCAGGTTGCATTGAAGAATAAAGGTGGTCATACCAAATATTGACTTTCAAACTCATTAGAATTGTACAAACTCTGTTTTTGCCTTATAAACTGTACATTTATGAAGCACCTATTTCCCAGCAAATTTCTTACTCCTAGCAAAATATAAAGAAATGAGGGGTGGCTCAAGACTTTTGCACAGCACTATATAGTGTATGTAGGTGGGTCATAATTTACTCTTGGGCAGATAAAGTCATGTGAAAAAAAAGTCAGAAAAGCAAGAAAAAACAGGATTTGTTTTGCTTCTTAGCAAGGTAAAGCCATTCATGCATCACTAGCAATACAGCGCACTACTTGTTTTTTTGCTCTTAAAAACACAGCTGCAGCACATTCATGGATAGAGCCTGGTCAATGCTCTGTGCATGGCTTAATTAGCGAGTCACAAATACACAACAGTGGCAGTACAGATTAAAAGTTTAACAGTTTTACTACTGTTTACGTTCACTGCCGCCGTCTTAGATTGTTAACCTGGGGTTGGTGGGGCTGCTTCGACTTTCCGAGTTGGAAAGCCGACATGAGGGGGTGTTCTAGTTGCGACTGGGAACTTGGAAATTCTGACTTCCGACTTCATCTGGAATGCACTAATAGTATATACCTCGTGTTGATGTTTTCATAGAATTTTAATTGTTTTCAATAACATTCACAGCCAACAGGGGAAAAAATTACCAAATTTTGAAAAACTCCAAATATGCAACTCAGTTTCTCTCAAGGACAATGGGTATTACACATGGTGCTTCAAGCATTTGTGTGGTTTAATAAAATATTTCACACCAAGAATATCTCTCCTCTTTTCTCTCTTCTGTCCTCCTTTTTTCTCAGTTTGAAATGTTTTCTATAAACAAGAAAACATAGAAACAGGTGAGAAGCCCTATATCCATGTGGAAGAGAAGCACGTCTAATCCTGCTGTTTTTAGGTATGTGAGCTTATCGGAATTCACAGAGCAGGGTTGGCAAACATACCCACAGTCTGATGTCAGTGTAAATAAAAGTCATTGCAGTGCATGGTTCTCATTGCTGTGCAGTGCCTCACTGAGGTAGTGTGTGCTGTCTGCCTCTGTGAATCTCTTCAGGACCACTGTATATGCAAGGGACAAGTTGGATGTTCTTGAAAATACAAACTGATCTGGGAAGGACATGGTCAGAGTAAGATGACTGAAATGTTAGACTTAGTTTTGGTGAAAAGTCACTTAAATTTCTGTTTGTAAAATAACTATGCTTTTGTAAAATTGCAGACATTTATTTGTTTCACTTCTGAATCTCAAAAGAAAAAAAGCTAGCTATTAACCTATCACTTTTGGCAAGAACCATTTCCACTAAAAAATACTATGAAGCTGTTTCTGTGAAAGCATTTGGAAGCAAGCTCACTTTGCCAAGTCTTTTGATACTTCTAATTAAATATCAGTATTTTAATTAAAATTTTGAATGTGTTCCCACTTTGCGATATAGTGTGAAAGAAAATCCACAAAGCATTTATTCCTCTGAATGTGGGGTAATTTTTCTGTACAGATTGCATTTTGGTAAAGAACACTTTATTACCCTGCACACACTTCAGTATTAAAACCCACAGCACAATTGCTGGAGCTTCGATTTATGCAGTCACAAAAAAACACAGGTGGAAAAACAGAGACAGAAAAGTAATGTTAGCAGTAAGCAATGCAATTAGAAATGAGTGATTGTTCTGTTGGGGAAAACTGGTGTAGTTATGTATAGTTTTAAAACATTTTGGACTTAGAGCTTCTACATAATTGTAAGTATGATAATTACAGAAGCCTTATGGGATGGAGAAAAGGACCAAATGAGTGAGGCTATGATGACACATGCATTGGCAATCACAAGCAGTGAGCGATGGCTCATCTAAAACAGCTGATACGTTACACGTGTGTCAGTCACCATTAGTATAATTACAAAAGATCTAAGCAGACAGACCTGAATGAGGAAGGAAAAGAAGGAAGTATAAAAGTGAGATTAATAATGACAATATCAGCATTTCTGTCTGAGACAGAGGAAGTGAGAAATCTAAGTTAAAGAGTGAATTTTATGAACTTATTTAAAGAGCAGGTGTTCTGGTTGGCTCACTTGAGTGAAACTGTGACCATTTTATCACAACATATGAAAACACTGTTTGAGAATCCTGAAGCATGAGGGATTTTCTTTTTCACTCATTTGGGGCCTATTCTCTATACACTGTGAATATGTGAAGATGCCATGCACTGGGGACTCCACCCTAGAGACAACGGGGGCCCATCCAGGCCTAGGCCAAGACAGTCAAATGGGCCACCTCCTGTGGGCACAGGAGGGTGACCCAGGAAGGATTGCTACTTGGTGTTCAGTCCCTGCACAACAGAAGTGAAACATGGTTCACATTGCTGGTAATAAGCCAGACTTGTTCCTAGTGTGACTTCTGGTTGGACTCTGCCAGGGCTACCCTTTGTCACTGATTCTGTTAATAATGTTTAATGAATAGAATTTCTAGGCAAGTGGTGGAGGGCTTTTGATTTGGTGGCCTCAGAATTTTCTTTGCTTTTTGTACTTGATCTGGTCCTTTTGGCTTCAAGTGATAACTTTCAGCTTGCATTGAGGTGGCAGAGTGTGAAGTGGCAGGCATGTGAATTAGCAAGTCCAAGGCCATGGTGCTCAGCCGGAAAAGGATGGAGGGCCCACTCCAGGTTGCCCCAAGTGTAGGAGTTCAAGTATCTTGTTCGCAAGTGAGGGGAGAAGGGAGTGGGAGATTGACAGGAGACTAGTGCAGCGTCGGCAGTGCTGTGGACGCCATACTGATCTGTCGTGGTGAAGAGAGAGCTGAGCAAGAAAGTCAAGCTGTTGATTTAAAGGTCAGACCGATCCTACCCTCACCTATGGTCACAAGCTGGTGATAGCGACTGAAAGAATGTGATCACTCATACAAGCAGTGGAAATGAGCTCCTCTGTAGGGTTTCTAGGCTCAGCCTGAGATACAGCCAGGAGCTTGGTCATTCGGGAGAGATTCAGAGTAGAGCTGCTACTCTTCTATATCGAAAGGAGCCAGTTGAGGTGGTTCAGGCATCTGACAAGGATGCCTCCAGGGCACCTCCTAGGTGAGGTATTTTGGACATGTCCTACCAGGCGGAGATCCCCAGACAGACCCAGGACATGCTGGAGAGATTACATCTCTTGGCTGGCTTGAGAATGCCTCAGTGTTCCCCTGCAAGAGCTAGAGGAGGTGACTGGAGAGAGGGAGGTCTGAGCATCTCTGCTTAGACTGCTGCCCACACTACCAGTAAATGGATGGATGGACCAAGCACAAAATGACTTATCTCATTAGATATATTCATTGTCTGCCAACACTCAGCCAACAGTAAAAAGAATCAAACAAATATGAGATTAAAAGTATGACTAACGTTACAGCAAAAGTCTCCAGGAAAACAAAGTGATTTTTCTGGAGACTTTGAAACCACTGTTTTGATATGAAAAGAAAAACAAAATGACCCAAACACAAAAACATACAACATCAGACCTCGTTTTCTCTTTGTATTTACACAAAAGAAAATGCTTGTGCCACCTGACAATATTATTTCTAAATAAAGAGATGTTTAAGTGGTCTGTATATATTCTCTGCATTAACGCTGATATTGAATTGCTGAAACCCTGGAAAGTGATCTACAATCAAGTAACAAGACCATACACAGTTCAAACTCTGCTAGGCTTGGTGATTACTGGACTCTGTAGGATCGAAACTAAAGCACTGAAAGAACATTAACAGATTATCTCCCTTTCCCGGGAACTAAGATGCAAATGCCACACAAAGTGGGGATCTCATGTCTCCCCACTGAGAAATGCTTCTGCAAATTTACAACTTCAGTTACTGGCTTCTTCAGGTGACTGTCTTTTTCCAATCTGTTTAGCCTCAACACATATTATGCTATAATGCATGTTATGATGTAATCCAGTCTTCTTTAGTTTAGTTTGATTGTTACTATTTGTTTTCATGTTTTAGTGTGTTGTTAGTGCCATATTAGTTGTTCTCTTGTCGTTAGTTTTAGCTAACAAGTGTGAGCTTTTGTGCGTTTGGAAATTTAACTGCCAGTGAGAATGGATATGGCTCTACTTACTTACATACTTACATCCAGAGGCGGTGCTTGTCACTAGGCAAGGCAGGCAACTGCTTGGGGTGCCAGGCCAGTGGGGTCCCCCTGAGGGCTGACAAAAGTTTGCAGTGACAGTAGGAGAGACCTGACCCCCCCTCCTAAAGGGGCTCCACCTGATTCCGCTGCCACTTAGGCCATAGTGATTTAATCAAAGGGTTCACCTGACACAGGTGAGTCCAACAAGTTTTTTAACCAGGACGGATGTGCCTTTCCGAGTGTAATGTATTATATTTTATTTTATTTTATTTTTTTTATAGACACTGCCCTATTACAGGAAACTAGACAAATTTGGTTTGTTAGCAAACAAAAACTGTAGATAATAAATGTCTTGGGTACTGGAAATATTTAGAGTTTTTGTGGATGCATCTAAAAAAGCTGAAGTAACCTTTTGGCCTTTTTGAAAAGCAATTTGCTCACTGCATTATGAATTAATAGTTCACTAAATAGGAGCAAGCAGAAAAAAACAAACAAACAAATAAACAAAAGAAAACCCCCAGATAACTGATTACTGTATATGCACTGAAAATATTAATCAGCCAGTTTTAGAGAGTGATGAAGAGAGGACCTCTCCCTCATGAGCTTCTTGCAGGATGCAGCAATGATGATCATTGGATATCCTTGCAGTTTACGTCATTCATAATTTTTCATGGTCAGTGGGAGGAAATTATTCCCTCCCAACTGAAGTGGCATCTCTCTAAAAGTAATCAGTGTGGGTACACAAAAGGTTCATGATGATACTTGAAGTGCTCTTATTATCATCTTATCATGCAGTGACTGCAACCAGCTCCTCCTGTCCAGTCAGGGTTAGGTGACATGATTAAATCTGTCATTTAATGCTATTTGCATTGAATAAACTTGCTACCAAATAGGTTTGACAGATTCAAAGAATGAGATCATGCTAAAGCTTTGACAAAAATGTTAATCAACATACGGGGGATAAAAACAAAAACAACTCCAGCAATCTCCAGAAAGCAGGTAGATTTTAACCTTTCGTGGATCACAGTTTAAAAATAAACACAGTTAAACATTCTTTATAAGTATAAGTAAAAAGTACATTTGGCTGAATTTCTTACACCAATTTTAGTTCAGTTCATGCAGCCATCGAATAATCTTTGCAGCACAACATTCGAAAAATAATTCTGTAATTCCAGTGAAATAATGTAATTCAGGTCATTTTACATTATATACTGTACATTTTAGTGAAATTTTATTCAATAGTTCTGTCTGTAATACAGCATGTTTTATGAGCTGATTGTCAAAAACTCACTTGAAAGCTATGGGTAAACAAGCAGTTGAATTCCATAAAAGTGCCCTCTTAGCTCAAACCTTAAGAGCATGTTAAGGCATAACACCATAAAATATGTGGGGCTGCTTGCATTGTGCAGTCACATTTATTCACATACAGAGCACACAAATGTAGATAAAAGGATGTGATAGTAAATGCTTTTGTTTGTGAATTATGTTACTGTTGTGTTTACAACAAGTGGGCAACAAAACACTTACACCACTTAAATAAACACACTGCAAATCAACATGTATCTGATTTTGTGTTATAGTAAATATTTAAATGAGAGAGTCACTGCATCCACTTGGAATTATCATCCCATCCCTTTGTAGGTGTTTTCTTGCTGGTATATATCCAACATGACACATCGGTGTCCTCATGTTACTTCCTTTTCTATTGACCCAAAACTCAGAAAGCACCATGACTCAGACAGCAGCATTGGAGATTGTTTTGCTTGCACGGGTGGGCAGAAAATCTTGAGTGGCAAGATCTAACATTAACAATCACAGAGAGAAAAACCTTGCTACGATAACTGTGACTATTGCAAAGTATTTGTGAAATGTCTGACACTGAAAAAAGTGAATTAATATACTGTATATATGTATTATTTATCAAACATTAAAGCATTACCTCACATCTCCCTTACGAGAGAACACCAGCTGCACTACTTAAATTGTATTTTAAGTTATAATTAAACTTGAATAAAACTTACAGGAGGTGATAATAAGATTGGCAGAGGAAAATCATAACTAAAAACAGCTTAAAAGTCCAGGTAAACAGCAAAAAAACAACAAAGTTCAACATTAACAATTAGTTTACCAGAAAAGCACAGGAAACCAATGCAGAAACACAATGGGAGGCAGGCACGTTCACAAAAAAACTGACCAATAATAGAGGGAGAGATAAGACAACATTTGCATACAGAGGATGATTGGGTGACAAGACGCAGATGGACACAATTACAGTGGCATAAACAATCAGAGGGTCAGGAAAACAAAGGAAGCAAAACAAACAAAGAACATACGAGGAAGGTGATTATTATAACAAAACAGAAAGTAGCTAAAACAGAGACACACAGGGCTTTTCTCATTTCTGTAATTTGTGCCTCTCTTTCTCCCATGTTCTCCATCCTCCTTCTTGTAACCCAGAAATCTTTTTCGGTGTGCCATTCTGAAGGATGTCTCAATTCCTAAAATCCATGCGGAAGAGAGAGGAGGGTTGCCAGAGGTGCTACAATTGAGGATAAACAGGTGTATCCTGTGCAGATGTGATTCTAGTCATGATGCATGAAAGAGGAGTACCACACCCCCGGACTCTACAGCTATGTATTCCTTTGTAGTAATATGTTGTTTTAGTTATTTATCTGCATGAAATCATGCACAAAGAAGCACATGTATGATATGTTGTCACTCGTCTAAATATAGAAGTTGTCGTGAATCCTGTTATGCTCATATAGCATCTGAGATGGGACTAGGATGCAAGGAGATGAGCCAAGAAAAGAAATGAGGATGTGCAAACTGAGAAATGAGAAGAGAGCACATATTTTGCTGCTATTTTTTGTAGATTATGTAAAACAGCTTTAAACTCTGGTTTAGAAATGCAATATAGAATTAAAGTTTGCTATTTTTTTAAATTTATTTTTTACAGAAGAAGACACAAGAATGCTAGAATTCAAATAAACTGTCTATTTTCCACACTGGTTTAGTCTAAAATCATGTTTTTTCTGAAAACATATTTCTATTATCATATTCACCTCATAGTGTTGAAATATGGTAAATGCTTTCTTCACAGAGATTTTCAACTGTGGACAGCTTTGATTCGTGTCAGTTAAAGTGTACAATGAGAATTAATTTTCTTTATTTTTTTTGTTTAAAAGAAAAATAAAACATAGAAGCTGTTGAAAGGAGCATAGTCTGCTCCACTGTTCATCCTTTTTCTTTAGTAAGGATTGCAAAGCTGTCATATTTTGAACAATATAAATATGTAAAATGAAGATTATATTAAAATAATATAAATATATATTGTAACATTAATGGTGAATTATAGATATGGAAGATTTAATACCCAACGGGTTCCTTCATCAAGTGTCTCATGACATGATGATGCTCACCCAAACTTCATCTTCTTATCCCCACATTGTTGTCGTCTGCTGTGCTGCACTATTTTCTAAACTTTAAGCGTTTTTATAGTGGCGTATTTCAATAACTTGGTCGATAATCAGCGGCCGCTCAGCTGCACCAGGAAGATTAAAAATTTGCGTGACCGTTAAAATATGTCGTGCAACGAATGTAGAATGTGCACAAAGTAAACGAATGTAGCATGCACGCACTAAACGTCAACAAACGTGCACACGGTGAATGCTGTCGTAAGGTCGCTGTTTGGTGCTCAGTTGAACTGCCAAATGTACAAATATATACGATTGTGGGATTTGTATAAGATATTTGTATATGCCATATAGATGTTGGCACTCACAGTGCCCTAGGCACTGTTAATGCAAAGTTTCATCAAGATTGGTCCACTCGTCTAGGAGGAGATAGCGAACATACAAACAAACATACATACATATGCTACAATCATTATAGTATGATGATGATAACCACCAAAAATCAAAAAATGCATTGTTAAACAGCCCAAATGAAATGTTTTATTTTCTTTCCTATTTCATGATAACAGTTTGACTCCTTCCACAGCTCGATATATTCTGCATATTCTCAAACAGAAGTGTCTGACTACCTCTTCTCCAATGGGAAGCCAAAAGTGGAATAATTTTTCAATTTATTGTAGCTTCATTTCTCACTCTATGATGTTGAAGATGAGGCAGAAGTACTGGTACAAGGGTACAGACTCACCACAACTACTCATTTTCTCTGACTTGTGGAGTAAAAGCAAATTTAGGGATTTATGTTTTTTAATACCTTATAAATTCCAACAACTACAGTGTTTTGAAGCATATGAATTGATATATTTGGTAAAAAAAAAAAAAAAAACACTGATACTGAACTTAAACTGATACTCAAAGTATGATATTTGCTTGTAGTGACTACAGAACTGCTGCTTTTTGGTAAACACACAAAATATCTCTGAACATTATTCACCTTGCTATAATGTTCACTTTTGGTTTTTTGTGATAAACAAATCAAAGGCTAAAGAGAAAGTCATTTCTATGAGATCTGTGTCTCTAATCTTTGGAGGTTCCCATTCTTATCTAAGTGGAAGCAACATTTGGGTGTTTGAGAGCTCTGGGGCTGAGCAGAACTGTGTCAGTCGAATGGACTGCAGCTTGAGGGCTAAGCTTTTTTCACTGCCCTACACATTTTTATAGATGTTGATTTGCACTTGCTGACCACCAAGATGCCATTCAGTGTAGAAGGTATTGCGGCTTTCAAACTTGTGGAAGAGTTTCTAGTGTATTCCACAATGATAAATATGAAAGCAAGAGTAAGAAGTTGAACAAGCCAGTAATTGCAATGACCCAAGGCTAAAAATTTAAAATACAAATTCTCTGTTATTTAATCTTATTCATTCCCTCTCTGTAATTACAGTGACTGAAGGGAATCTATTGTGGGGAGATGTGGTGCTTGTTCATATTCAAACTTTCAACCATCAGTCTTTGCAAGACAACAATGAGCAAGCAGCAATGTACAACTCTCGCTTAATGCTATGCTTTCTTGGCCACTCCAAGGAGCAGCAGGGAAATACAGTCTGCCACTCATAGCCCCCATCAAAAGCCATTTGTCAAAGTTTTTTAGTGCACCTCAGTACACAAAGCTGAGAGGTCTAACCCAGTGCCCCCATACCAACTGCACGCATACTGCATCATGTAGAAAATGGGCCTGAAATGTGCAGTGATGTGACAGACACTTAATATGTGTGGGAAAATTGTTTTTCCTGCACTGAATGGTGAAAGCATGTCACTGTTGCTGAATTTTAATCTTGCTTTAAACAAAAATGCAATGTCAAAGAAAAATATAAGTAAATCATAGGATTCTGTTGATTTTGTATGATATAAACATATTTAATTCAAAGCCTGCAACCCTTCATATTATCAAAAAAAAAGGGTCCTTTATGAATCTATCACCCTACTGTAAATTCTCCAAATATTCCATTCAAAAAGGAATCTGGAGAAGAGCCAAACACAGTGGTGTAGTAGGGATACTGTGATAAACAGTGTGACAGCTAAACAGTCTGTGGGTTCAGTAATATGTGTACTTATGAGTGATGCTGATAGTGGTAGTGATTATGTGTGTGTATGTGTGTGTGTGTGTGTGTGTGTGCCATAGATAGATAGATGGATAGATAGACTGTATATGATGATTATAATAGTCACTGTCAGTATTTCTGGATGGAGCTCTAAGCAAAACTACACTGCACTGGTGACACCTTCCTCATTAGAGTGCACACTTTATCCAGGCAAACAGCAGAAACAGCATAACAACTTATAGGTACAGTCAGTTGTTTTTTGAGGTTATTTACTAGAAAAAAATTGTACTCATAAATATACATTGTGTAATTAGTGTGCAATTATGTTTTCCAAGAAATTGATGCATTCTCATAAACTTAGAATTAATCCATTAAAAACACATAGGAGCGGGTGCCAGTTTGTGGAAGCCACCATGTTGCCCCGCCATCTTGAACACAGTGGCCGAGATGGACATCGCCATCACGTCATCGCCATCATCGTGTTTTATGTATGGGGCTAGAGACCGGCCACATACGTAGTACTCCAAAGGCGGAGGAGAAAAGAACTCGTATGGCATTCGTGTGATGTGGAGGCAAATTTTAATTTGTGCCTGCACCTTCAGACGCAAGATATGAAGGATCATACCTATGTTTTGTCATCTGATAAGGGGTCCCCTTCACCAAAGAAGTGAAAATGCGAAGGAAAGAGACAATGTGACAGGGTCGGGATAAAATGCGAGTAAATGTTGGCACAGTAGCCTTTCCCAGATGGAAGGAGTTGCGGAGAGAGAAAGATTATAAAAGTGATGCCGAAGTTGCCTGTTTTCTGCTCTACAGGTAATTCAGCCTAACCCTCCAGATTCCTCCACCACTGCTCTCTCTCCGGTCTCATTTCCACCTCATCCTCTTTCTCCTCACCTCAAGCCTCATGAAGTCAGGGCTCTAACACACCAAAACATGCATAAACATGATTATTTATTCCGATACTGTCACAGTTACTTATTGTCAGCAGATTAGACATGTGACCCTCCCGTCTCTGGACGACTGATAAGGAGCCGGCTAAACAACAACAGCGGGTTATAAGCTAACATTATGCCAGCTAATGTTAGGCTCAAGGGTCCTAAAAATCACACTTTCTCTCTGATAAACAGTTTGATTATATTCTCACACTGTATGAGTTTATTCGCTAAGTGACCAAGTCCAACAATGTTACTGTTGATCCAATGTTAATGTTGGTCCACTTCAAAGAAAGTTTCACTAACACCGGCTAACAGCGGCTGACAGCGGCAAAAACAGCAGCGCTTACTGACAGAAAAGTTCAGGATATCCTCAACAACTCACCTCAGTATCGCTGTCATCGGTCAGAAGCGAGCTTCACTGACTCATCGACCTGTATCGGACTCCTTTCACAAAGTTTTCCAGCCTCCTCCAGAGTAAACAGACGTGAATGCTTCTCACTCAGCATATTGACAGCTGAGGTAAACAGTGGACTGACAGCCTACACTCACTACAGATGAACGGCAGCCAGAGTTTTTGTGACTCGGGGATAAAAACATAAAATACCGCAAAACAATTAATTGACACTTGTCCATTTTTTATTCCTCATTTATTGCTAAGTGTTGATATTATTCAAATATGTTAAAATATCTTGTGTACAAAAATGTTTTTATACACCAACAGTAGTAGAAACACGCCGGCCAGCCTCAGCCGTTATGGGGTACAGTCTAAATGTAATGTTTTTGATCTCTCTTGACTGTCTAAAAAGTGTTTGTCCTACAGCCGCCACCATAGCTAGGATTATGCACTTGAAGTGGGAGGGGTGAGAAAACAGAATTCAGTTGACTGCAATCTGCAATCTACTGACATCTAGTGGTGAGATTTTACACACTGTACCTTTATGTTTATGAGTGGAGGTTACATTTTCTGCTTAAAACACTCCATTGGCTTGTCCTACTTTAACCACAAAGATAAATATGGTTAATAAGTTAATTAGGTTTTTTATTTGAGTGCTTAAAAAAACTCTTATAAATAAATAGGCCATTGATAATTATTAGTTAGAAGGCAGTAAAATTACAAAAAAAACCCAAAACAATTAATAAATGAATAAATTCTCCAAATTTAAATTTCTAAGCATCTACATTAGTAATATGATTTACAATGTCTGTTGTTGAAGCAAATGCAGATACACACATTTGGACTGTGTTTGATAACACTAAAACAAAAGCCAGAACACATCTACTGTATTATCATGATCAGTAACTCAGTGGTTTCAGTATTTTGACATATGAGACGTCATGCACACAAATGCATTAGTCAGAACATAGATGCCAACAATTAACAGAACAAATGCTGGAATTTTTTTTTTTGCTTTTACAGACAGCTTTTACAAACTGTAGTTTTGTAATTGCCATGGCAGATTATTTTAAATAAAATAATTTCAAAATTTATAGGACCTGCGAACTATGTACTCATAAGTACATAACAAACACAGTACCTATACTATATAGTATATAAGTACTGTATATAATAAAGTACTTATATACTTATATACTACTTATATGTTAGAATTAATATACCCATATGTATGCATATACAATGAAAGGAACATGAATAATGAACACTGAACACTGGGTGCTTCTGTAATTTAAGGGGGTCACAATTTACAGTAGTCAACTATTTTTAGGTTTTATTTATTTATTTATTTATTAAACGCCTCCAAAGCCAGGAGGCATCTTATCGCCGCACATACATTGTACAAGGAAAAAACGAAACAAAAAAACTTCTGATTTATGTAACCATATTATGGGAACATTTTGTCTCCTGCTCCAGTTTCTTCATCACAAATTAAATTCAGTGTGCCTGGTACAAAAAGATGAATAAATTAACAGCTTTAAAACACAAAATGCAAGTGACAGGCTACTGCAAGAGAGAATACAACAATGATAGGCATGTAAGAAGGGAACTTGAGTAGATTGTTGCTTCCAGGCATTTAAATGGGATTGGGACTCAGAGACATGGTGTATTCACTGTGCAAACACCACCTGCTGAAAACTATTTGGGCACAGCAGTTTCCACTCCAGACTTTGCAATCTCAACAAAACACAAACCCAAGTAAAAATAAACACGTTTCATATGCGTACATATACACACATGCACACAAATGTAGAATTTAATCACTGGCTAAACTACTACTGAAATGATAAACCACACTGATGCAGTGCTAAGAAGGTTAATACCATCGACTTGTCCAATTTAACTTTAATATGTACGTAAGGTGAGCATGAGTTGTGCTTCAGTGTGGATTAAAATAAAATGCAAAATTAAAAACAGTGCCAATGCTTCACTTTATTTTCTCATTTCAAGTAAAAACTAGGTTACATGAACAGAAGGAAACACCAGCAAATACGGCAAGAAATAACAATTTCCTTTCAAGCTACTTTGGCGTTTCAGTGTATTTGCCCTATTTTCATCTGACTTG
This sequence comes from Paratilapia polleni, assembly GCA_015106735.1. NCBI lineage: Eukaryota > Metazoa > Chordata > Actinopteri > Cichliformes > Cichlidae > Paratilapia > Paratilapia polleni. Next base: position 15,402 of record VUQI01025942.1, on the reverse strand, counting down.
TGTATGACTTGATTGACATCTGAATAAACTTTAGGGTTGGGGAATATCTGTGAAGAACAACTATCCAGGTGTATTTAAGCTGCAGAAAATACAGTAGGATCAGTATTTCTGCAGAAAAAAAATACCCACAAACAGATGGTTAGTATTTTTGTAACGCCTTTTGGTGGTTCCAAGAAGTAATTAAAAATGCAGTTTTTAAGATGCTATAATATACATGTCAGAAGGACATTTTAAAGAGCCCACTACTTGTCAGCAATTATGACTTCTCCAACAAAGACATATTTTCATACTTTCAAACTTAAAAAAATATATTGTAATTACACTGAGCTCTGAAACCTCTAACACTTGTTGAAGCCCACAAAATTATCTACAGTTGTTCACAGCTAACATTTATCTATGTATAACTACAGTGTAATTTTCCATCCATCAATCCATCCATGCATCCTTCCATCCATCCATCCATCCATCCATCCATTTTCTTAACCACTTATCCAGTTCAGAGTGAGGCTGGAGCCTATCCAGCTTTCATAGGGTGAGAGGTGGGGTTCACTTTGTACAGGTCATCAGTCTATCACAGCATTCTTATTATCTCATTAATAACAATATTAATGTATTATGTTATTATGTTATTATTATGTATTATGTCATAATATGTAAAGTTATGTCCACATGTTTTTGGACATTGACACATTTTATTTATTAATTTTTTTTTTTTTTGTCATTTTACCTCTGTATACCACCACAGTGTATTTTAAATCAAACAGTCAATATGTGGTTGAAGTGCAGACTTTCAGCTTTAATTCAAGGGGTTTCACAAAAGCATTAACTGGTTAGGTATAACAGCCATTTCTATACATAGTCCCCCATTTCAAAACCAACAAATTTCAAATTAATAATCTAAATAATTTCAAATATAAGGATTGTTTTTAATATCTGGATGAAAATCCTTTGCAGTCAATCACTGCCTGAAGTCTAGAACCCATAGACATCAGCAAATGCTATGTTTCCTTCTCTGAGTTGCTCTGCCAGGCCTTTACTCCAGCTGCCTTCAGTTGCTGCTTGTTTGTGGATCTCTCTGCCCTACGTTTTGACTTGAGTAACTGAAAAGCATTCTCTGTTGGATTGAGATCAGCTTACTGACTTATCCATTGAAGAATAGCTAATTTCTTTGCCTTGAGAAACTCTTGTGTTGCTTTTGCAGTATGCTTTGGGTCATTATCCATTTGCTGTGAAGCTCTGTTTGATCACTTTTGCAGCATTTAGCTAAATCTGAGCAGCGGGTATAGTTCTGTACACTTCAGATTTCATCCTGCTACTATCAGCAGTCACGTCATCAATAAACACTAGTGACCTGGTTCCACTGGCAGCCATACATGCCCATGTGATAACATTGCCATGTTTGACAGATGTCAGTTGCTTCAGATCATGTGCTGTTTCTCTCCTTCTCCATAATTTTCTCTTCCCATCATTCTGGTACAAGTTAATCTCCAAAGAATTATTTTCCAGAACTGGACAGGCTGTTTTAGATGGTTTCAGCCAAGATATATTCTGGCCCTTCTGTTCTTGAGTGGAACCAGTGGTTTGCATTTTACTTTGACAATGATACACCTACCTCCTCAAGAGCGCTCTTGACTTGACTAGATGTTGTGAAGGGACTAAAAACCTCATTGTGATTGCTTTAGTCGCTAACAGATTTCTGTGTTTACCCATAGTTTGCGTGGAAGATGCTGACTTCTCTGCAAACACTCACCATTTACTCTCCAAACTGTAGTGAAACTTGAAACAGTGCATCACAAACCAGAAACAGAGATCATTTGCCTTCAAAGTAAAATTTGCACCTTTTAAAATGTGTTGGTTGCAGCAGTAATGTACAGTTTTTACTTTGAAGGCAGTTGTTCTCTGTTTCTGGTTTGTGATGCACTGCTAGTGACCAAAGCAAGCAAGGACGTTTTCGCTGCAGCACAGTATACCTCCTTGTGACCAATTTCACACTTGCAACTGCTAGCAACCTCCAGCAACCACAACCACTCAGGGAATATACATTTTTGTCTCATGATCGGAGGTTGCCAGATGGTAACCAAGGAAAGAGTTCTGCAATCTTTCACTTTAGTTGTCTTCTCTGGTCTTCCAGGTCTTTTGGTGTTGCTGAGCTGGCCAGTGCATTCCATCTTTTTAAGAACGAACCAGATTATTAATTTGGCCACTCCCAAAGTTTCTGCTATCTCTTTGACTGGTTTATTTTGGTTTTTCAGTGTAATGATAGCCTCCTTCACTTGCACCAACATCTCTTTGAACCTCATGTTGAGTGTTCCAGTGACTGATTTAAAATCCACTGTGGTGGTGTTCAGAGGCAAAATCCTAGTAATTATCCTATTATCCATATAACTGTGGACCTCAAAGTACTTTCTTGTGAGAACCACCTTGACTGTCACATGCAGATACATGACAATTGAGCAGTGGGTCTCTGGGAGTTAAAAAACAAACAAACAAATAAAACAAAAAGAAAAAAAAACATAGATTGTTATTGTTACAGCATGGCTATGTCACTCAGGTGTCCCATTTACTGAGGATACCACTTTTAGAACCTTAATCCCCGGAAGGCAGGAATTTAAAAAAAAGTGAAATACTAGAGAGACTATGTTACCATTGCCAAAAACCACCTGCAGCATACATTAATCATGAGCATATTAAGATATGATTAAATATAGAGTGTTTGAAATTAATACTCACTTCCTTATCAAGTGACCATTTTTGCTAAAACTGTATTACATACAGATGTTGTTTTTGTTTTTTGTTGATTTTTTGTTGTTGTTTTTATTATTATTATTATTATTATGTCATTTCAATTACTACAGAAAGCTCTGATTATTTGTGGAAATCTTGTGCTGGCATTAATAAAAAGGGAAAGTCAACAAGCACATACGGTGCCATGAAAAAATATTTGCCCGCTTCCTGATTTCTTAGTTTTTTGCATATTTGTCACCCTTACATGTTTCAAATCATTAAACAAATTTTAATATTAGACAGAGATAATCCCAGAAAATACAAAATGCAGTTTTTAAATTATGATTTCATTTATTAAGAGAAAAAAGATATCCAAACCTACCTGGCCCTCTGTGAAAAAGTAATTGCCCCGTAAACCTAATAACTGGTCGTGCCACCCTTGGCAGCAAGAACTCCAATCAAACATTTGTGATAACTGACAATGAGTCTTTCACATCACTGTGGAGGAATTATTTTAATTCAGCCACACTGAAGGGTTTTCGAGCACAAATGGCCTGTTTAAGGTTATGCCAAAGCATTCAGTAGGATTTAAGTCCAGACATTGACTAGGCCACTCCAAAACCTTCATTTTGTTTATTTTGAGCCATTCAGAGGTGGACTTGCTGGTGTGTTTTGGATCATTGTCCTGCTGTGTAACCCAAGTGCTCTTGAGCTTCAGGGCACAAACTGATGGTTGGACATTCTCCTTCAGGATTTTCTGGTAGAGAGCAGAATTCATGGTTCCATCAATTATGGCAAGTGGACCAGGTCCTGAAGAATCAAAGCAGCCCCAGACCATCACACTACCACCACCTTCACCATCTTTGACTGTTGGCATGATGCTCATTTTATATAATGCTGTGTTAGTTTTAGGTCAGATGTAATGGGATGTAAACCTTCCAAAAAAATTCAACTTTTGTCTTGTCAGTCCACATAATATTTTCCCAAAAGTCTTGGGGGTCATCAAGATGTTTTTATGACCAGTCTCTTTCTCATTGTTGAATCATGAGGCAAGTGAGGCCTGCAGTTCTTTAGATGTTGTTCTGGGTTCTTTTGTGACCACCTGGGTGAGTCACTGATGTGCTCTTCAATAATTCTTCAGTAATTTCACTTCTGGGAAATGAATGAGGAATGAATGAAGAAAGTTTTCTTCATTTGTGGATAATGGCTCTCACCGTGGTTTGCTGGACTCCCAAAGCCTTAGAAATGGCTTTGTAACCCTTTCTAGACTGATAGATGCCAATGGCTTTGTTTCTTATTGGTTCTTGAGCTTTTTCCCCTTAATAAATGAAATCATCATTTAAAAACTGCATTTTGTATTTACTCAGGTTATCTTTGTCTAATATAAAAATTTGTTGAATGATCTGAAACATTTAAGTGTGAAAAATATGCAAAGAACTAAGAATTCAGGAAGGGCAAATACCTTTTCACGGCACTGTAGTTGCTACAGCCAA
>VUQI01025942.1:0-11165 GCA_015106735.1 Paratilapia polleni | reverse complement strand
AATAAAAAATTTTTTTTTTTTTTTTTTTTTTTTTTTTACTTTTGGCATACTTTATATTTTAATTTAAACATATACGGTATGCAGTAGCTTGGCATTTCTACAAGCAAATATCACATCAGCATGTGTTCCCCTTTACTTAGTTGTGTTTTTGACCTTTTAAACACACACACAGGCACACAAACAATCACACACTATGTGACAGAACATTACCTTCCCTTTTGTTTTTATCTCTCTGACCTCAAGTAGTCTACCTGCCTCTATCCAAAATAGGAAATCCACTGTACTGAGAGTAGTCCAATTCATGCATATTAGAGTGTTCTGAAAAACTTTTTTAACATATGGCACTGCATAGACTCTCCATGTTTAAGTTCCTTGTTATTCATCATGCAGCAAGTGCATACATCATTAGCACTGTTGCTCCCACAAGGTATTAAACTTTTAACCTTCAGAGTTTTGGCACTTTTATCAACACACCACATGCACACCATACCATTACATATCAGTGACGCAAAAAAGCAAACTAAGGACACAAATGCATGCATGCTAGTTACTCCACTGTAGTAAAAAAAAAAGTTAGTTAGACATCAGACCAGAAGGGGGAAATGTTTGAATCTACAAAATTTAGTTTAGAGTAGTTTTCACACTAAGCACTGAAAATGCTCTGCTCTATCTAGTATAATGGATTTGGTAAAGAAAACTGTCTTTCTAAGAAGTACGTACTATTTAAATCACATAATCTTGTTTGATAGGACTATACTGTATGTATCCATTCAGGCTCAATCAAATCGATGTGTGTACCTTCAACATTGACTTTTAAATGGGATTCATGACTCAGGTGTGGTTTGCTCTATGTTTCGAAGGGTACAATCCTTCAGCAGTGAAAAAAGGACAAGAGGAGAGCAGTTACCTCTCAGAGAAGCAATTACAGGAAGCAATAAAGGCGTAGAAGTGCATTCAACAGAAGCAATTTTTGGTACCTCTCTCCCTTTGGCAGTCCACTTGTTCTCACTTGCAGAGAGAAATAGATAGAGAGAGAGAGCGAGGGAGCAAGAGGGTTACAGTCTCTAAGGTGTCATTCCTTCCCTTTCTCCCTGCTTGCCATTTCTCATTACAATACTGCATTGTTTACTTTCTACAGATGTGGGCTGAAAATTGTGAAACAAAGAGAAGCAATTTGGACTAACTAGATATTGCTGAGAGAGCACAACAAGGTCACAATAAGGCCTGATGAATGGTGGCCCACTTTCAAGCAGAACTGAAGCTGTCTTCCTTAGAAGAGGGTTATGTGGTGGGGTTATCTGGTAATAGTAGAGACAGGTCATTAAAGTGAATGACTATGGTAAAGTGTAGCATCTAGAACTTCAGAGAGAAGCAAGTAATCTATGATCTTAATATTAGCAAAATCATAAAGAAAGACAACAATGAGGCTTACACACTTATGTGGAGAAGTGAGGCTAATTATGTAATATTGCTGTTTATCTAGTACAGTGAAGTACACCGCTTCCTTTGAAAACAGGTCAAATCTACCTTAAATTTGGGGAAATATATATTTTTTTTCCATGGTTTAATTTTTGAATACCTTGCAGAAAGAATATTCAATTGTGTATTTAATGTGTAAACTCTAGAAGCAAATTAAATCAACAAGTCAAATGAGTATAATGACTTTTATCTTGAATTTATGGTTACCCTGCAGAGTTGTCTTGCAAACAGAGTTATGTTTGCATTCATTGTGTCTCATTCACCATTGTGTGCTTTCTTGAGGCCTAACAAATGTGTTGAATGTGTTTCCTTCTCCACAAAATATTTGCAATGCTGATTTTTTGAAATACTTGTGAAATGTACTTACAGCCATGTTTACATAAACAGCAACTGGATTCGGTCTTGCCTGCATTTTGCTGGTACATTGCTACATTGCTTACTGCTCAATACTTTCAAATTACGAGACAGAATACACATTAAAGGTGTGTGCTCATCACAATAGCACCTCCAGCAGTAGCTCCTAGAGCATTTTTTTCTCCTTTGTTTTTTCTTTTTATTTGTTTATCTGCTTGTATTTCTTTGACACTTCATATGTACAAAACGAGGTCAGAAAGAGGTGTACATCACAGCTCATGCAACAGTTAAGGTTTATAACATTTAAAATTCCAGTGAGCCACAACACCAGTAATATGGGCCAAATCAAATCAGTTTTTCATCAGCAGTGCACTGTCTCAGCATCACATTCAGCATCACAGAATATGCTGCTGACACTAGTGGTCAGCTGTGGGGCTCACAGATGCTAAAATGCAGGCTGTAGATGGTATCAGGATTCAAGAAAGTCTGCCTTGTCCTTTTTGGAAAGTACTTTTCAGCTAATGTTAACAAGGCTTATGGTAAAAAAAAAATATCATTGATTCTAAAAATTAAAGGAAAAATCAAATAACATTAAAGAATTGCAGAACATGTATAATATTATGTTCTAATACTATACATAAATAACCAAGCAAAACGTTTGTTTGTTTAGTTTCTGTGTGCAAAAATTGCTGTAGTGAACATGACTGCAGTCAAGCACATAGAGCACACTGGAGACACCGCTGTGGCTGTCACACACTTTGCCTTCTCCAGTCATCTCACCTGGCACATCTTCACCAACTGCACATGTACTAGATATCTGCAGTCTGGAAAAAAGCCAAAGAATGCTATCACACAAGCATTGCGCTGCATATTCTCATTATCTAATCATAATGTGGATCATGTTCAACATAAAAAAAAAAACCCCAATAATAATAAAAAATAAATATATAAAAATGATATCCCAGGTTGGAGGGTAGCACTGATTACATCATCAATACATGATCAATGACCAGTGCATAAGAATAATAATAAGAACACAAATAAGAAATACTTTATTTGTTCCAAAAGTTGGGATATTACTGTGTTACAGCAGCCAAGTCATGGGAAACAAGTTAGCTCAATAGAATAAATACAATATCACAGAACAAAGGAGCTCGGAAACATAAAATATTACACTAAAGAAAGAATCAGTTAAAAAGAAAATACAAAAAAGTCAAAATGCAAATAAGTGAAGAGCTTAATAAATCAAAATGTAAATGTGATACAGTAAAAGCTTAAATCTAAAATAAACACAGTTATTGTGATATGAGGGGCATGGTGCAGATGTTATCAAAAGTGTTCTGCTGCATGTCCAGTAACTGGTGCAGATAGGGTCCTATCTTAGAATGTACATGGCTAAGTAGTATATATAGCAATACCCTAGAGCACACACAAATATTTACTTTTTGCCCCAAATGTTTTTATTTTTTAATTTGTCTACAAAATGTAAGAAATGTCAAATGCAATAAATATTTGTATAAAACTAGGAAGTGCATTTTTGTTTTTTCACTCTTAAAATTGACATTATTTATCAATTATTGGTGAGAAGGAGAAAAATAAACTTGAAAAATAAAACTGATTATACCAGGAAACGTGCTGAGCACATTGTTTGTTTCAAACTCTTATTTGTAAGATTGTGGATGGCAAATCAGTGAATTCAGGCAGGAAAAAAAATCCCAAGTTTTGCATTGAATACAGCAGTATCCCCTTCACATCCCCTCAAGCATGTTTTTGTGAGAGATGAATGTTTGTACCTCTACTTGCACTTCCCTTTGGAAATATTCATCAGAAGTGCTGGCTGCTTTCACTTTATAACCTTTTCCTATACCTATCAAGCTTTCTGTATCTTTTCCTCTCCCTTCCTCTCTAATGGCTTAAGTCTTCCCTGGGGGAAAGATAGGCAGGGATGATGCTTCTCTGGATGGATTTAGAGTTGCTGAAGGTCTTTCTTGTCATGGGAACAATATAAAAATGATAAAACAGTTTTTTTTCTTCTTTTTTTCCCAGTGATTTCTTGATGCATTTCATTTTGTCAAAGCCAGATGAATGCTTTTCGCTTTGATAAGGCCCTGGTGACGTTTTGAGTCATATTCACAAGCTGCCTCTCCTAGTTATCGTATTCTTTACTGCTTCTACTATATTACCTCTTGCCTTGTTTGAATGTCCAGATGAGAATCACAGTTAAAGTCTCCTGAGGGGCATTTTACTTTTTTTTCTCCTACAGGTGTAGATCATTGTATTATGGATACCAGCACTGAGAATTACAGATCATGTTTTTTGTTTGCTTTATTTGTATTACATATTACAACCTCCTGATATGTGCTATTTTATTCTCTTCTATTATTGGAAATGTCAGTCACTCTGAGAGGTGTACTAGTCAGACACACTAAGCACATTAACATAACAGGTGGTACCCTTAGATGATATCCTCTTTGCAATTACTTACTTGATAATAACATACTCTAAGGAGCTGCTTTGTGGAATTAAGTGCTTTATGAATTTAATATAGCAACCAACAGAGCAATAAAGGATTGATAGATATGTGTAGCAATGATCCATGGCGCCAGTGATCCACGTCTGCCAGTGTTATTGTTGTTGTGTTTTTTTTCTCTTTAATGTATGTATTTTTAGACAATACATTCTGCACATTACTTGCATGTTAATAATCTTCCTGACAGCAGAATTATTAGGGCAGGAGCATGGTCATGGATATTGCTGCTCATATGTCAGATGCATGATGGTATATACAGTAGCACAGGAAATGGCATGTCAAACTCTAAATATGACACTAGATGAAATAATGAACACAGGTCGCTGTGAAAAATGCAAGTGTCATGCATTTTAAGAAACTTTTCTTTCTCCTGTTAGCTGAGAATTTTACAGGTAATGAAATTAATCTCCTTGACATGCAGAAATTTTTCACACTAGTATTGAATGTTTTCTTCAAAGCACAAATAAGCCAATACATCTCACACAGTTGATGTTTAATCCAAGGAACACCTTCAAATTTGACAGGAGACTGAAATGACGGAATTCCTTTTTGAACATAACAGTCTGGTTTTTCTCCAGTAAACTTCATATATATATATATATATTTTTTTTTTTTTTTTTCACATGCCTTCAGTATTGCTGGCACAAACTTCCTTTGGCCCCAAGACTACAAAAAATAAAAATAAAAAATAAAATAATAAGTGATGTTTTCTGACAAACATGTCCATGACACAAGAACACAATCATACAGCACCACCTCATGTCTTATATAATTGGGGACTAAAAATAGTGCAGCAGATGGAAATTATATAAAAAAAATAAATTTTGAAGTACTCCGTTTGCAGTAATGCAAAATGCTTTAGGTGTTTTTCAGCATGGCTCATCGTGCCTGAAGAAAAAGCACAGAAAGCTGTCTAACCAGTAATGCAACACACGACAAGTGGAACACTCAAACACATAGTACTCTATGGTAGTACACATAGTGTTATTGAATATTTTGTCATTGGGGAAACCTTTTAATATATATTTTTTCTTATTACATGTAGAATCTGAACTTTATTAATTTGCATATCTTCATCAAAAGGGTACAACAAGACCACTGGAGCTTGTTAATATAACAAAGGCACTTGACCTTGTCTAGTGGGGTTAGTATATATGCGTTTAAACTATTCAATAACTCACATCATATTTTTTTTTAAATATCCTGTCTGGGAAGCTCCAAATAATGATCAAATATCATGTCTTCAAACTTGCCAATATGCTGCGATTTACAAATAACAAAGTATAACAATGAATGAACTGTTTCACAAAAAAATTCAAATTCACAAAAACTCGCAAACAAAACACTGAACAGGTAACTTCTTTCACCTTAAAGATGGATGCATTACTACATTATAGCCATGCATTATTAACTTGTGGTATGCATTATGTTCCCAATCAAGCCAACAAGTTAAACTTCACCCTACCGATACATTTGTTGGTAGGGTGAGGGTTGCAAGGAATAAACTACTCTAGGAAACATACATCACAGAAAACTTAAGTAGTTTCTTCTCAAAACATTATTAGATATATAAATATTGTCATCTGAAAAACAGATTATACTTATTTTATATATTTTATAAGTTTGATTAATTTTGATAAATGTACTCCTATTTAATCTAAACTGAAGATTTTATCTCAAGTACCATACACATGCTGCATTTGTGTTCTTCCAAATGACTTATAGAGTCGCCCTACTCCTATGATACTATGGGGTACTTTAAATTAGAACAAATGGCAAACATCAAATCAATAAAGAATCTCTTTTTTTTTTTACTATCAATGACTAGGGAAAACTGAATGTTTTTGACTAGGATTTCCTATGTCCCTTGGTACCTTGTACTTTGATATTTTTAAAAAGCACTTATTCAGACATAAACAGGAAACAATGATATGAAGTCAGTAACTGACTGACAAAGAATGGGAAGGATAGAGATGCCACAACCCCTCTTACAAAAAGTATGCCTCTGGCATTTGCAGGTACATCATTCAGTTATTAATGAAAAAAATGTTATAACAGTAGTATTTCTGACAGATGTACTCAAACACAAGTGCTATAACTGCAAATGGTTGGAAAACAACTATGTTCACTCACAAGATGGTCTATTAAGCACTGTGAGCTCTTTGTTAGCACATTTTCTTATTTACTAATGCTTCTGTTAGAATAATGACCTAAAACAATTATTAATTCTAGCAAGTTAGATCACCATAATTAATAAGGTCTGCTACCAAGATACAAATGTAGCTAAGGAAAATTGTGTTCAAATGACTATTTTTAGTGATTCCACTGTAGTCACTATCCACTGCTTTAGCCTATTTAGAACATACTGATTTGCTGGGCAAGTGGAATGGCAAGGCAACTGTGGTAACCAGAGAGTACGATGGTGAGCAATACAGTTAAAATGATAGGGCTGTTAAGCTCTTTTGGTGCATTTTTTAAAGCTTGAACATTTGACTGTTACAAAGCAGTATAAAAATATCAAAACACAAATAAAGAATATGATAGGTTAAATCTCTTTGCTCTGATCTTCTTTTAAAGTTGTCTGCACCTCCCTTACTTTCTGCTAAAAAAGGTTTTTTTCTTTTATTGCTTTGTGTGCGTTCGTGTGTGTGTGTGTGTGTGTCATTAATGCACACACATACTTAATATGTTTACACATAAAAAAAACAAAAAAAAAAAATAGACTGTATTCTCTGGTATTCATTTAAATGCTTCTTCTTAAATCCTTCTGAAAAGATCCAGGATGGGTCATCACTGGGAAAATGACAAATCTTTGAGACGAAGAATACTGGAAGCAGCAGCATTATTGGGCAGATTATCCCCCATGTCATCACTGGGCAGTGGCTCCACAACTAAACCTGTTTCTCCACAACAGAAAGGTAGACTCCTAACCTTGCCCACACAGCCTTAATCTTCCAAATGCTGCTTGAGCATTTGAATTTCTGCACATCAATCTCAGGGCCCCGTCCTGCCTTGATTAATGGTCCCCATCTATCATGGCACCATGTGGCGTGCAGGCCTTGCCCCGCCAGACAGCTTTGCTTTAGAATAATGGGTGCACTCCATCCCAGTCCCTGCCATGCAATGATTGTGCATCTTTGTGATCTATCTGTCAAGCCCCTCTGTCAAAAGGGACAAGAGGGGACAGTGCAGGGGTAAGCAATCAGGATGAGGGAGGCATTGCGGCATGCCATTTATGTACAGTATGTAACAGAATGCCTTTTATTGTGGCTAGCTGTGCTGACTGATAAACAGAAATATTTTCTCACAGACAACACCGTCTCTCTCATTCTGTCACACATGGGAGCATGAAGCCTTGGAGACATTCTGTCTGCCATCAATAATGTTGGCAGGGAAAGCAAAAGCAATGATGGTGACTGCAGGTTCTATTCATGTATGGTTGCTGTCTTGCTTCCCTAATATTCCTAACAAAATTTAATATTTGCTCAATTGTATATATGCCAAAACACATTGCAATATGAGAATGGAGGGTGGCTTAATATTTTCTCTCCAACCAGCCAGAAACACACTACATGGACATCACAGAAATTTAAAGATACTCCTTTTCATCAATATTCTGAAAATAATTAGCTGCAATTAAGTCTATCTCTTACAAAGAAGCTGAATGCCACATGATCAAGCCCTTTATGTGGACACACCAGTATTGTGTGAGTCAAGAGCTATTCATGCTTTTAAACAAGCCATTCATCATTGTCATCTGAATATTCTTAATTCTTCATGGTGCTTTTGTATGTCCTATTACTGGCAGGCAGGCGAACAAAAACTCTCAGTCTTTATGGAGAGCGCACAAATCACACAGAAACGTGTGTTCTTAATTAAGAACTCATTCACAACAACAATAATTAAACTCCCATCATATTACATGGAAAAGAAACTATACATGGAAAAGGAACTACCGTGACCACAGTTACACACTGGATCTCATCAGAAAATCTTGATTATTTATTTATTTTTAATATCACAGCCATATGTGTGAGTACTGTGGTATTTCCTGTTGCAGACAGTTTGACTGGCTGGATATTGTCCAGACATTATGAGCTGTTAAAATGCCTTCCACTTCTCTCATTGCACTACAGCTTCACCACTTTGGTCCACACAGAAGATCATATGACAAATCAGGAAAAAAAGAATAGGTACCAATTAAGAGTCTTAGAAAAGGTAGCATTACATTTAAATTTCAGTCTTCTGTTCACTTCTGGTGAAAACCTATTTTGCAAACAGTTCCACTTTTTTCTGATTATGTCAGCTGAAAGAATAGATAACAATTTGCCAAAACAAGAAAGAATAAACATTAAAGATTTAAAATACACAGATTTGTTTGAACTAATTTGCCATTCCCCAACTAAATGCACAATAATCTTTAATTCACAACAACATCTGCGTAAGAATTAAAAGCAAAGAAATTGCATTAAATTACAAGTTATGTGTACTGTTTTGCAAGGGACAAGGAACAAGCTGTTTTACTGACTGCTCTCAGATGATGCAACATCTTTATAAGCCTTCAATCTTGTTCCACCTTCTGAATTTTTAGCTTTCTGCAAGAGCTGAAAGGCCATTGTGATATAGCTTTGAGCACAATAACTGTATGCATGAAAAAAGATTTTCACCCCTATGGAGGCATATAATATATAATGATGCAATGTTGCTCCAATATTGGTAGTAAATATACATTACTGTGCAAAATTCTTGAGCCACCTCTCATTTCTTTATACTTTCCTGGGAAATAGGTGCAATGGTTTATTGATACATGTGCAAACATACATGGGAATACAGTATATAAGGCATAAACAGAGTTTGTACAATTCTAACAAGTTTATTAACCTTTATTCTTCAACACAGCCTGAACTCTCTTAGACAACCTTTGTTGTAATTTCTTTAATTAGTCTTCAGGAATAGTTCTTCAGGCTTCCTGAAAGACATTCAAACCTCTTCTTTGCCTTTTGTTCTGTTCTCTTTCAAGATGATCCCACACTGCTTCAGTAATGTTAAAGTCCAGGCTCTGGGGAGGCCAATCTATGACTGATAGTGTTCCATTGTGTGTTTTTCTATCCAGGTATGCTTTTACTGTATTGGCAGGATGTTTGGGATCATTGTCATTCTGAAAAATGAATGGTGAACCAAAATCTGACAGTACTTGGATTCATCACTCAATAAGACCTGCTGCCATTGATTTTCAGTCCAGTTACCATGTAATCTGGCATACCTCAGCCTTTTCTCCCTGTTTTACTTCCTTAAGAATGGCTTCTTGACAGACACCCTTCCAGTGAGACCATTTCTGATCAGACTTTGGTGAACAGTACATGTTTCAGCTGAAGGGCCAGATGCATCTCTCAGGTCCTGTGTCAGGTCTTTGCTGGATTTTTTTCCTATTTCTTAAGGACATGACTTTCAGATACTGTTCATCTGCCACTTGTCCAGTTTCCTCAGATTTTTTTTTACTGACATACTGCACACCATGTTGAGATATATCAAATTTTTAGCTAACAGCTCTTTAGAATCACTTTGTTGGTGCAAAAATACTATTTTATGCCTGACAAACTGTGTTATTGTTGGCAATTTCACTTCAAATGCACGCAAACTGATCTACAAATATTTGTATTACACTATTATCATTACCAATTCCATACAAGTATAGCTCAGCATTACCTCAACCGATAATTTTGTTTAATCGATTTGTAATGACCATTGATTTATTCCCTATAAGACCTTTATCTTTATAAAGTGTCAAATAAGTAGCATAATCCCTTTGCCAGTGTGGTAACATTGGATGGTAAAACAAGGCAGAGGAACTGTGAAGTAGGTGAAAATGTGATCAGGTCAGCACCTTGTGTAACTTTTTACAACACATTAAAAATGTGCTACATGCTACCCATCTGTTGCCTCAATGTATTCAGTGTCTGCTACCTTCCGGGTCACTAAATCTGCTTCTAAAATTGAAATACTACACAAATATTATATATATATAGGTCTTAAGTATTCACTGGGCTCGCTTATATAGTCATATATCTGTCTTAATATTACAGTGTCCCAAACTGATAAAAAAAAAACAATGATCTTGCAAACTCTAGTGTGAAATGAAGACTGATCCTTTTGTTACAAGTAGATAAAATAATCTGATAATTAAATCCGATATGCATGAAATTTGGAAGAGATTGCTACACTGTTGAGCATATCTCTGTCATGTTCTCTGAATTACTTTATAGGCAGTGTGATTTTGCTTTAAAACAGTTTTTGGAAAAGTAACAAGCCTAATGAGCACGGATTTTAGCTTGCCAAAGTTGAATACAAAATGTATGCTATTCCTTTGCCAGTGTGGGCCCTATTTTGTTTTCATTCAAAATTCAGTAGGCTCAGGGCCATGTGTGTTTTATGTGATCTGGGTGCCATTAAATGATGAATTCCATAGTACATAAGTCATGCACGAAATAATGAACAGACAGTCACAAGGCAGACTGAATGAGCAAGGACACACACAGAGCAGAATGTATGGCTCAGCAAATTTTCTGAGTACAGACAAGTTACTGATCACAGCTTGATATCTATCTATCTATCTATCTATCCCTCTCTCTCTCTCTCTCTCTATATATATATATATATATATATATATATATATATATATATATATATATATATATATATATATATATATATATATATTTATTAATTCCATATATTCCACTTCTGTACCACTGTATTGCGCCATGACACCAAGACAAATTCCTCGTTTGTGTACAAACTTGGC
>VUQI01025941.1:10259-21825 GCA_015106735.1 Paratilapia polleni | reverse complement strand
AAGTTTTCTCCATTTGTGGATAATGGCTCTCACCGTGGTTCACTGGAGCCTTAGAAACGGCTTTGTAACCCTTTCCAGTCTGATAGATGTCAATGACTTTGTTTCTCAGCTGTTTGTTTAGATTGTGGCATGATGTGTTGCTTTTTCAGAACTTTTAGCCTACTTCACTTTGTCAGACAGGTTCTATTTAAGTGATTTCTTGATTCAACAGGTCTGGCAGTAATCAGGCCTGGGTGTGGCTGGTAAAATTGAACTCAGCTTTCTAAAAAATGTGGTTAATCCCAGGTAATTCATGATTTAACAAGGGGGGCAATTACTTTTTCACAGAGGGCCATGTAGGTTTGGATTTTTTGTTTCCCTTAATAAATGAAATCATCATTTAAAAACTGCATTTTGTATTTACTCAGGTTATCTTTGACTAATATTAAAATTAGTTGTATGATCTGAAACAGTTAAGTGTGACAAAGATGCAAAAAACTAAGAAATCAAGAAGGGGGCAAACACTTTTTCTCAGCACTGTACATTGGAACAGTCTTGCTCAGTGCAGTTGTATTCTGTTGTTGACAGAGCCCTTCTTGTTGTGCTTATAATGGAAATGATTGGGCACTAGTGATGAATTGGTCACATTATTTAATTTAATTTAATTTTTTGACACTCACACCCACCCTACTCATTAAGAGACCCAATACACACCACCCAGCCTGCAAAAAAACAGCCATTTGAACCTGTCAGTTGCAGGACAAATTAACAATAAATGTGAAATTTCTAATTCTACAATTGCCAGTTACCCATTTATTTTCTTTTTCATCCTAACACAGATCCAACCATCCACTTAACTGCTTGTCCAGCTTAGGATTTTGGGGGGCTGGAACCAAGAGACATCTGCAGGAAACCCACACAGGTAGAATGTGTAAATTTTAATCTAAAATATAAAACTGGAATGTACAACTATTAATTCACTGAATTTATCCAGACAGGCAACACACATTGATCACTATTTCTGTAAATATGCCAGTAAGCAAGCACATTAAAAAGTAGGGATACTATATATATCTTAAAATGTTATGTAGTGAACTGATTTTATTTAGGCAGGGTTTTCCACAATACAAACTGGGCCAGCATAAGTTACACAACCACCAATTATGTATGACTGCAGCAACCAAACTTCCTCTGCCACATAACCTGCTCTACTTCTGTAATTTTGGTTGCATCAAAAATTTAGAGTAAAAACTATTACTGTAATCATTCAGCCATCTTCTTCCACGTATCCAGTTTCAGGAGCCTATCCCAGCTGTCATAGGGTGAGAGACAAGTCATATAGAGACAGACAGCCATTCACACCTATGGCCAACCCACACAGACATGGTGAGAACATGCAAACTCCACACAGAGAGACCTGGATTTGAACCAGGACCTTCTTCCTGTGAGGTGACAGTGGCAGTGAACTGGTTGGGAGTGTCTTTTCAGCAACACAGGCTGTATTGAATGATCATAGATAGATTCAAGAAATTTTATAGAAATACTACAGGCAGCAGTGTCTCTGAATTTTGTGCTCTTGTGTGACTGCATGTTAAAAAATGCAGGTTTCTTCATAGCTCAGTAATTCAGACTAGCCAGGGCATAAGTGGACCAGCACCCATCAGTGAAATTGTATGCATATTTGAGTGTGTGTGTGTGTGTGTGTGAGTGTGTGTGTGTGTGTGATCTTAAGAGAGTGACAGAGAGAGGGAAAAAAAGGTGGACTAGTAATCACAGCCTAGCCTGCTCCATGCAGTGTTCCTTGAGTCTATTTCTAACTTATTTGGAACACTGCTTTGTCCCTTTTTGACCGAAGCCAGCTGAACCTGTGATGAGCATGTTCTATTAAGTTTACCCAAACTGAGATGCAGTTTATGGGCATATCCCACTGGGAGACTAATCAACCATCCTTGTGTAAAAATACATTTTCAGATTCACAAAATGTGAATATTATAATTAGTCAAATAAAGTGGGTATAATTCAAATTAAACCTACTGTGTTGTGATATGACCCTAAACTGACACTAAAAGAAAACTTGGTACTTTTGATTGTACTTTTGAAAAATAGCGTCTTGATTTGGCTAACTCAGACTTGTGAGTCCTAATGTTACCTTCATTTGATGAGTACAAAGGGAATGATTACAAGGAGAGCAAAAATCATATCAATGCTATGGGCACCTGATTATTATTAAGACAGAATTGGCAAATGTGAAACTTTTAACGCATACAACACATTATTTCTTTCCTTTAAAACGAATTTCATTTCATAGGTTTCATTACCCCCTAATTCAAAAAACTAAACAAAAAAAAGTTACTTCACTTTTTGTGTTTTTATATTCCACTGTGTTATCACTGCCTTCTGCTGTTGACAACTTTAATGAACAGTTTTTCATAGAACTTGAATAATATAGACTGTGTTAATAATAATAAGAAAAGCTAATTAGGTCTTGCCAAGATGGTTAAGCATACAGCCACTCAGAGTACTATTAAAGAAATAAAGCTTGACATATTCTCACAGCAGAGATACATCTGACAATGCTGCATGCGTTCCACACAACTGATATGTGAGAGTAGTGGAGGGTTGCAAATAGTTTCACACAGTTATATAATGGAATATTGCTGAAATGCACAAACGTGTTAATTCAGGTGAGATAGATATAAAACACATGATACTAGAAAGTAATCCCAGTACAAAACATCCCTTGTCAGTTTGAGGGATTTGTATCAAAGTAACAGTGGTCATCATTTCCACAAAGACTTTGAATAGCATTTGTGAATCAAATGGGTTGGTAAAGTCTTGAAAAGAACAGAGATTATGCATCAGTCTTTGTAATCCTTGACACCAAAATTGCGTCGTGATCACAGCTGACAGGCCCTGTCATTATTCTCTCTTGTGTGGCACAGCCAACACCAAGCACTACAATCCAAGGCAGAGGAGAAATGTGACAGTGGGTGACTCAAAAGTTATCCAGTATATAAGGATGCTGCTTTTAAGGTGGAAATGCCTCCACTCAGCATCTCAGGAATAATAACAGCATTGTCTGCATGCTGTTTCATTCTCAAATCATGGCATCCAACATGCATATTAAAAAATGAAACAACTGAATGATGCAAATGAACAAAGCTTTCCTTTCTTTGTAACTTTAAAAAATGCTATAGCAGTATTCTTAACATTCCTTGTGCATAAAAATGTAATGCAAGTTCTGTAGTG
The DNA here is from genome assembly GCA_015106735.1 of Paratilapia polleni. Taxonomy (NCBI): domain Eukaryota; kingdom Metazoa; phylum Chordata; class Actinopteri; order Cichliformes; family Cichlidae; genus Paratilapia; species Paratilapia polleni. The sequence continues at coordinate 18,597 of VUQI01025941.1, read as the reverse complement.
TTTCTTCTAAAGAATCTGCCCACCATGTAGCCTTGGGATAACTGCACAAAATCCAAAGGCATACAGATTTCACTCTGCAAAATGAATATAAATCAATAGCCATATTTTCTTTCTGTACAGCTAGGATCCATAATGTGGACTAAAAGACAAGTAACATAACAAGCATCTATGACTTAACATAACACTCAACATTGGTGAGTGGTACATACACCATGAATGCACTTTTATGTATGAAAATCAACCATATTCAGTCAGCTTCATGATACGTCACAAACTCAGACATTATTAAAGTTTTTCAACAGGTCATTCTTATGAACAGCAGGCTTCTTCTCAACTTTTCACAACTAATCCACCACCTTAACTGGAGTGCTCACACTACCTCAAAGGTGATAACATGCAGAGAGTACGGATTTCAACTTTAAAGTCATGTCTTTCTTTGAACTAGCATGTCAGATAAATCCCCAATGCAAAAATAAATCCTCTCAATCTTCTGACACTGAAGGTGCAATAAACTTCTTTTGAGGTTGCTTACTGTGTTACATCTGGGTGTTTCCCCTACTTTCTAGTGCTTGATGGATATTGACTGTATAGTTGACTTTCATCTAAAATAATCACTCTCCTCTTTCTCAGGGTTTTTTGTAATGTGATGGAGGAGAAATTGGTGAATAATTTGTTACTGCATTGTAATTGAAATCCCCCTTTTGCCTTTTAGACCAAAAAGCCCAAGACAAATAAATAAATAAATAATACTATCCGTGAGAATAGTAAATGGTAACTTTAATCTGGTTTGTCCTTAAAATCTGTTTTTGTGTATAATTCCATGAACCTTTTCTGTAAAGTGGTAAATGTTGATTCATAAAAGAAACATTATAGTTGAAAACACAAGCAAGTGCTGTGAGAAGGATGTTGCTCTTCATGGATGGAAGTGAAATCACGCTAACCTGACAACATTAGTGTGATATTTCAACATCATGTCTCAGACTCTTGTGGAGAATCATCATCAAGATCATTTAACTCTCATTATGCACACAAGGGTGCACAACAAAAACATAGATGCTATTTAAGAAGCAACAACAAAAAATTAGAAATGATAAAATGAATAATTTAGTAATGAAATAAAATTTTATTTTTCATGGTTTTCAAATAACATCCTGAGAAAGAAACCGCTTCAAAGTCTGGTGGTATAGCAGCAGATACTACTGTATCATTAGTTAGATGGTAGCGGGGTGGACGGGGTGGTTACTTCCTGCTTATAACCTTCAAGCTCCATGCAGACACCTTTCCTCACTAATGCTTAGTTGGTTGGTGCAGATAATGTTCTAGGAGGTTTTATTGTCCTGCTTTCTGATCTTGGGTCCATAGCAGTTGTGATGTTTCTAGTTACTTTCTATTAATCCACTGTAAAAGTTAGAGGAACTTAGCATAAATATGTGGAATATGCAAATGAAAAGTGATGCAAGCAAATAAATTTGATTTTTAACTATTTAGTGAAGAAAACCTAATTTGAGTTGACACATTTAAGCACCATATCTTAGTCATCTTTAGATAAGAAGTTAAATGTAGCTTGTCAGAGAAAACTGATAGGTGACGGTTTTGCATAGTGCTCAGAGCATCCCGATCACCTCAAAAGGAGATTGGGATGCAATTACCTTCAGGTTTATGCAGACATAAATTCTAATATATACACTATAGGCTACAGCTGCAGTTTATTTGGCCACTGCTGACATTAATTTCCTCACATCTTTTCATCTAAAAATAATCATATTTTAGTCTACACCTTCTAAAGTTTGATTTTTTTTAAAAAATTAATTTATTTTTATTCTTTTTTTCTTTTTTTTTTATATATCTCTGAAGCAAGTGGGTGTGTTCTCGATTTGTGCACATGAGTGGCAAGTCTCTTGCTTCTGTGCCACCACACTGTACCACAAACCAACCTGCCGGCTGCCCGGTTTTCAGTGATAACTAATAGAATACTAGAGGATGCCCCTTCCCATGTGAAAAGCTCATAACATTCTCATTGGGCTGCTAGTGTAGCTACAGTTGTAGTCAGTTACATATCTTGCAGCAAGACACATATCTACAAATAAATGTCGAGCATGCAAATGCCTAGTCTTCTGTTTTGATCATGAGCATGAGCATGAAAAGAATATTGATAGACAGCTCTGATACAATACCAGTGAGTGCTGCTGCCCATGCATAGTGCAGCTCTGACTCATCGACTCTGAGGAACAGTGGGAGCTTCATGTTGTTCGCTGAAGGGAGCTTATACATCAATAGCAACCAGACTAATGAGGTAGCTATTGGATTTGTTGTTTTTGATGTTGTGGCTTTTGTTTTGATGTAGTTTAAGTTAATCTAGGCCCAGATTTACATGTTTTATCATGTGTTTGTTTTTACAGAAGCCAAAATAAGTATAGCAAAAAACATATTTCATCCATACATGCATATTCACATTATAGGTCTGTATTTTTTTATGTACGTAATGTTAAATAAAACCTAAAACCTTTAAAAATAAACAAGGCAAATAAAAGTCATATTTTAACTGAATCCCTGACAACTATTAGTCCACTGACAAAAACGTGCTCTTAACGCCAAATACTTTTCTCAGTTTGAAAAGCAAACTACTCCAGTACAGTCTGAGAAATCGGCACAGTGCTGCACCTTAAGTGTAGCCCCGCCATTGATTTACACATCTTCATCAGTCCAATAATCCTCAAACCCAAGTGGTGTGTAAGTGTTAATAAATTTATATGGTTGGGAGTTGTAGCAGAGTCAGCATGCCGACCCTCTTACATACTTTATGTTTTGGACTCATTTTTGCTCCAGTTGTTGAGGACTGAAACATGCAAGTTTTTTTTTTTGTCCTTTTTTGTACTTAATATGCATGCAAGACTTTTTTATAATCTGTAATCTGCCTAAGGTTGCATTGTAATGATAAAAGAAGTGCACCAGTATACTCTTAATGCCCAAAATGGAAAATGTATTCAAAGCACAACAAGGAGTGCATACTTGTGCAAAACTCAACACAGGTGCACAGGATCAACATCAATTAGCCAATGACCTCAGGCAAGTAGAAGATAATAAATAAATCCCATTCATGAGCTATAATGAAAACAAGGCAGATGTGATTTGAGAAGTCATGCTATAAATTTTAAGACATTACTTTATTGACCCTTTTTGTCAACTCATCTTTTGTCTTTCAGCTCACAGTGTACATGTGTGAATAGATCTATATGGAACTATATACGTTTTAATCTTGTCATTCTGCTTTCTGCTTTTATTTGGCCTCTACTCATCCTGCTACAGCAAGATATTGGAAATGGTGTAGTCTTTTGATGATGCAACAGCTGTAGCTGTATGTTACTGTTTCCCATGCATAATCATGCATCAAACTTGGAAGGGGCACATAAAATCAAGATTTGATGCCTCAACCTTTTTAAACTAAATTGGTTTTGCACATATACATATGTGTACTTTTTATTGTGCTGCTTATTCTTCTTCAGTTTATTCTTGTCATTTGTGAGGCATACACACAGTTCCTGCTCTGGTGGGGTGACAAGCTCTGCACAGGCCACTTTCCTGACATACTTCCTGAAATATTTCACTGTAAAAAGAAGTGTTACCCAAATGATTAAAATATGGGCTCATTGGTCATTACACAGACTTGCACACGTTACAGTGATTTTCACCCATGCATTGGTGTTATGTGTCATGCTTTTGGCATGCTCTACCCAGTTGTCACCCCTCCTCTAAACCAAACTGTGTATTTGCAGCAATGACAACTACTGTGACAATCTCCTGTTGTATGGTTCTTGGAAGAAAGTGCAACAATGGCCAAACCTGATTCATATGAAGTCATCTGGAGTTCATGTATAAAAATAGATTACTGGGGAGCTTGCAGGGTAAAGTCAGTTCAGTGTCCAGTCCTACTGATTTGGACATTTGCGTTCTCACATACAGCTCCTTCAACTAATGTCTAGAAAAGTTCAGGGCATGTTTAAAAATGGCTTAACAGGAGTGAGCTGAGCAGAGTTACTTCCAGCCTAACAATTAATTTTAGAAATTCAAAGCCCCAAATCTCAACCCAATACTAGAATGACAGCAAGTTCAGCCAGACGTTTCTCCTGCACTGGCACAATATCAAGGAAGTATGGAAATTAAAATCCTGGCAAAATATGTTTAGGGTTATGGGGGGCAGACTGAAGTATCTGTGGAGATTCAGCAAGCAAAAAGGCCATTTTTGGTGATTATCTACGCAATAACATGGAATTTTAAATATCACAATTAAGAGGCATTTCCACCATGACTGACTTAATATAAGTGAAAACAGATTACAACAGATATTAGATCTTTTTACACTGACCTTTCACAAATATTGTCTTATGAGTTCGAAACAGTAGCCATAGCAATTGAGCTCTGAGTATATGAATAAATAAATCTGTTTAAATTACTAGTGAATCATGGGTATAGATTTGATAACTCAGAGCTGATTGCTTAAAAACTCAAATAAAAAATTGTGTAAAGATTTACATTTGAGCTTTTATTCCTGTCAGTGCAAAGTTGCTGTGGTAACTATCCCATTAAGACTACAATTTCACCCTGTTAGGTTTTTAGCGGAATTATTATGTACAATAAATACGTCCAATAGTTTTAACCACTCATTTACTTTTCTTTGGCTTGCTATGTCCACTGTTGCGCTTTAATCCTTCACCACAGGGACCAGCCACAAAAAAACAAGGCACTCTTATCTGCTTAAATTGCAAAGCGAGTCTGCAAGAGACAAGACTCTGTCCTCTCCGCTCTAATTGGGACCTTGAAAAATGCCCACTATGTATAAATAAAATTTTGACTACATATATTGCCATCCACATACAGGTATAAAGTAATTGTGGAAAAAACAAACCAAAAAAAAAAAAAAAACATTGTATGACTGTTATTGATTGTTGTCTTTCCTTCTTATTTTGACATACAGTAAGTTTAAGATAAAGGTGTTTTGTTTCTATTCAGAAGAAGGTATTTTGCTCCTTTATGTAGTGCAGTTTGAAAAATGTTCACAACCTTGAGACTGCAGGACATGGATAACATGACATTATGTAAATTCTGTTTTAGTTAGTTTTGTCACTATTTTTGATTGTTTGTATTCCAGTACTGCATTATGTAACACTCTAGCAACAATAACAGAATTATTTTCCAAAAAAATATTTCTTAAAGGTGCTATGCATCACAATGTAATCTTTGACACAGATGTGTTTTGGTTTCACAACATGAACGTTGTCTCTCTAAGCTCGGGTTGTTTTAGTTTTTACATTGCTATTCAGGTTCAGTATATGAATTCTCTTCATATATCTTTAGCTACATCTCTGAACTGATAATTGAAAACCTGTCAGACATGTCAGAGATTACAGCATTTATGATGCCATATTTTTGCAATTTGTGGACTAAGGCTGTCCTTTTAGCCATCATAGTCTTGTAATATTTATTTATTTGCACTTATTTGTCTTTTGTTCATTAACAGCATGCATAATTACAGGGGCTCTGAATATCCACATTGAAATTACTTACTTTTACTTTTGAATTCTTGAACGTTTGAATGATGTTCACTAAAAAGCTATCATACGTTATATGGACACAAGCATTGGGCCACAACTCTTAATCTTTGAATTCAGGTGTTTTCAGTCCAATTGCCACAGGTGTACAAAATCAAACACCTAGCCATGCAGTCTGCTTTTACAAACATTTGTTGTTCTAAAGAGCTCCCTGAATTTGAGCTGGTACTGTAATAGGGTGCCACTGTTGCAACAAGTCAGTTCATGAAATCTCTTCTTTCCTACATATTCCACGATCAACTGTAAGTGGTATTATTGCAAAGTGGAAGCGTTTAGGAACCATAGTAACTCAGCCACAAAGTGGCAGGCAATGTAAAGTTAAAGAGCGGGGTCACCAAGTGGTAAAATTTGTCAGTGCTCTGCTGACTCAATAAGAGAGTTCCAAACCTCCCCTGGCATTAACATCAGCACAAAAACTATGCGCGGGGAGTTTCATGGCATCGTTTTCCATGGCTGAGCAGCCCCCCGTAGGTGTAATGTGTAGGTGGCTCAGTACTTTTGTCCATATAGTGTACTCCTTCTACCTCTTTGTCAGTAGTATTTTTTTCTTACAATCTCACATGCTCACAGTCATACTCATGTGAAAGCTAACCTATGCAATAAATAATCATCACATCATCGTTTCTAGTCAAATAGAATTTGCATAACATTTTCATTGTTGTCTCTAACGCATTATGACAGACATAATGTATTCAGTGCTAGGAACAAGCTTCCAATCTCTATTTTTTTCCTATATACTGTGTCCACACACACACTCACCACGCACAGAGGTGCCAAGGTCATTCTTGGCACTCCATGTTTTCTTTGCTTCTGCACTCAAGGTCAGAGGTGTCTAGATTTAAAACTAGAAAAGCTATAGGAGACTTTGAAAAGAAAAAAAAATACTGATGGCTAGTGAGAGATGCTAAAGAAGTGTTTTAAGTTGTTGGTGTCAACTCTGTCATCTTAACGCTATAGTTTTTCTCTTCATGGTAGTTCAAGTACACTGAGTTGCCTCAGTGCTCTCTACCTGTGACCTTCCTCTTCTCTCTCTCTAATCCACACGCACAGCCCCACAGTCATGAATTTCTGCTTGCTGCATTCTGTGGGTTGTTTTTTTTTTTTTCTTTTCTGCTGTGTACAACACTTGTAGGGGTCATGTAAGTCTCAAAGGGAGTTTAGAGGTACTTCCTGCTGAACCATCAGGTGATAATCCTCACACACTGTTACAGGTGATAACTGGCATACAGTATTGGTGCACTCAGTTGCACTGTAGCCAGAGGGCAGAGGGATTTTTTTAAAGTCACAAAGTCAGAGTTATTGAAGAAGCTTCACTATAGTTCTAACTTATCAATAGACATTTGAAATGTAACAGCTAATACTCAGTGACTAGCCTGTCTCACATCCTTTCCCAGATTTTTCAGGCACAGGAAAGCCATCTTTTCAGTTCATGACAGAATTTAAAATATGATTGAGTAGGCTGAGTAAATTACCCAGATCGAAACTGCTATGTCCACAGTGAATGCTTTGTTCAGAGGAAGTTGTGCTCAGCAGATCTGTCTGTGGTTTGGCTGTCATCACACCACAGCGAAGACCATCTGCGGGTCAGAGAATAATAATTTACTTCCATCTGTCTGTTCCATTTGCTGTCCATTTCTTCCTCCCATCCAAACCCATTCGTCTGCTTATGTTGTATCCATTTGTTTGTTAATCTGAATTGTATTTAGATGCTCAATCTGTCTCAGCTGAGTCATGATTATTACTCTTGTTTCCTTTATTATAGCAATCCTTTGAGAACTCTTGGTCAGCCAGTGCCTTGACCAACAGTTCTCAAAGGATCTCTCGGTCCATTGAGAACTCTTGAATGAGTATTTAAGCACCATTTTTTTTCAATGCACTGAATAAACACCAGATTATTCTCCTGCAAATCTGATAGCATGACTGTCAGATTAGAAAAATTAAACTCTTGCTACTGCCTGACAGTTAGAGATCAGAGGCTACTTGACTAATTACTTTCTAAACATGTTGTGACGGGGGATGATGCAGGTTTGTGTTGATAGAAGTAAAGCCCCTGGAGGTTAGTGCTGTGTGTCATCATGGCAAAAACAAAAACAAAAAAAAAAAAAAACAAGCAAATGAACAATTTTGTGGTCACATCACATTAGCAATGATCCAAGGAATGCCAATTGAAAGATGCCTCGGTAAAAATAATCTGGAGAAGGCCTTTTTAATTTGTATTCATGTTTTGTCAGAAAGACTTCTCTGGGAGGGTTATAGTCTGTCACACAAATAGCCCTTTAAAATGTTCAGTGTTACAGCATGAAAATGATGATGACATTAACTACACAAGGAAAACAGATATTTGTTTAACTTTCTCTGCCTATTACTTCTAGGAAAGTCATAGGCTTTGCAGTATAAATAGTAAATACATTTAAAGTAAGCTGGTAATGATCTCAAACTTGACTATCAATGATTGATATGTTGATGGATTGTTTGTACTGAAGCCCTGACAAGATCACTGTGTGATCTGACCCTACTCTACATCTCCATTCTCCATGTGACTGCTCAATAAAGCTTTGCTTTGTGCACACATGTTCATTGCATCCGATGAGTTCTGACTATATGTGTCTGTTCGCTTCTCCTGTGAACCATGCATGACCTTGTCTCTTTTTCCCACTCTGCCATCTTCATAGCCCAACTAACTTGCATATCCAAAGCATAAAATTTACTTGCGAATTCCTTTTAATCATGCA
>VUQI01025941.1:0-10239 GCA_015106735.1 Paratilapia polleni | reverse complement strand
TTTAGAGAGAGTAGACTCTTTGAATCTTTCTTCTCTGTTAAGAAAAAAAAAAAAAATCAAAACAAAAAACACACACTCTCTCACACACACACACGCACACACACACATATATATACAGTATATGTGTATATGTATATATGTGTGTGTGTGTATGTATTTATGCAGCTATAGTTTCATTTACATTTTCTTGTGGTTTTGTTGTCAGATGTCAAAAACACTATGAAATTTGATCATGGCTCATTAATAATACATTAACCAGCATACATTACAATGAAAATTATTCTCATTTGATCACTACATTGTCTGATAAAAGCAGTACTTGTGGTGTCAGAATGCCTATTTTCACATTAAAAAAGAGAGAGAGAGGTGACAAAGAAAAAGGCTTTCCTCACAGCTCCTCAGCCTCCCACAGAAGAAGTCATAATCTCTGGTTATGATGTCCAAACCTAATTTATTGTAAGAAGATACACTTTACAGAAGATACACTTTGGCAGAAGTTGAATAAGAATGATAGTCTCCCTAATGATTTCTCTTTTTTTGGTGTTTTTCTTTTTCTTTCATTTTCTCGTGCTGTCAAAATCCTTTTCATTATTATTATTATTTTTAATCTCGCCATCACATTCACCACATTCACCAAGATGTTTAAAACATTCCTTTGAGATTCTGATCCATGTTAACATGAATGTGTCACATGATATCTGCAAATTTATTGTCAGCTGCACATTCAAACTGAAAATTTCCACATTCTGCCACATCCCAAATGTGTAGTGGAAACAGCTCTGGTGACTGGGGATGCCAGTGAACTCACTGTCATCATAAAACAGTTTAGAAATGACTTCTGTTTTGTTACATGGTGTACCATCATGCTGGAGGTAGCCAGTGTGCCCACTGCAGCCTCAGTGTTTCTTTTTTTTTCTTGGCTGACAGGAGTAGAACTCGATGTGGTCTTCTGCTGCTGTAGCTCGTGTAACTCTAATTTCAATGTGTCCTGCATTCATAGATGCTTTTCAGCTCATCACAGTTGTAAAGAGTGCCTCTGTTAGATTACTAATAGTTGTTCCAGCAGTCCTTTAATCAGCCAGTGTGGTATCAACATTCAACATATTAAACAAAGAATCACATTTGCTCAACTCAGAAGGATAAACAGTGGTAATGGGTACTGACTCACTAAAAACTCCAATAAATGTTAATTAAAATGTCAACACTCATAGTTATGAATATAATAATTAATTATTATTGCATGGCAGGAGCCTGTGGCTTTCCTCAGTATGTCTAATACAACTATGGGTGTGACCCTTATTAAAGCACCATCCAGACCCAGCCTATGGTGGACACGGTGACAATCATTCAAATGGTTAACTGATTCATCAACAACACTAAAAACATATAGAATAACAGTTTGTTTCATCCTCACATAGAGATTACCTAAGTGCATATATCCCAAACAACTCTGCTTAAATTCATATACACAAAATCAAACACTGAACAATAAATGGATAGTAATGAAAAATAATTCATAATAATAAGAGAAAAAAAAATTAAATGTCGTATTCAATGTCACCTTGCTAGTCCTGGACTGGACCCCCTTTTGCTTTCAAATCTGCCTGAATTCTTAATGGCATACAGTAGATTCAACAAGGTGTTGGAAACATTCCTCAGAGATTTTCGTCCGTATCGACATGATGGCATCACTCAGTCACTGCACATTTGTCGGCTGCACATCCATGATGCAAATCTCCTGTTCCACCACATCTCAAAGGTCCTCTATTAGATTGAGATCTGGTGACTGTGGAGGGCATTTGAGTACAGTGAACTCATTTCATGTTCAAGAAAGCAGTTTGATATTATTTGAGCTTTGTAACATGGGATGTTGTCCTGCTGGAAGCAGCCATCAGAAGATTGGTACACTGTGGCCATAAAGGGATGGACATGGTCAGCAACAATACTCAGGTAGGCTGTGGCATTTAAAGGATGCTCAGTTGGTACTAAGAGGTCAAAAGTGTGCCAAAGTGTGCCAAAGTGTGCCAAGAAAATATCCCCCACACCATTACATCTCCAGCAGCAGCCTGAACTGTTGATACAAGGCAGGATGGATCCATGCCATCATGTTGTTTAAACCACATTCTGACCCTACCATATGAATGTAGTAGAAGAACTCAAGACTCATGTGACCAGGCAACATTTTTCCAATCTTCTGTTGTCCAATTTTGGTGAGCCAATGCAAATTGTAGCCTCAGTTTCCTGTTCTTAGCTGACAGCAGTGGCACCAAGAGTGGTCTTCTGGTGCTGTTGTGTGTTCTGAGATGCTTTTCTGCATACCTTGGCTGTAAAGAGTGGTTATTTGAGTTACTGTTGCCTTCCTGTAAGAAATAACTACAGCAACAGATTATTTGCTATAGTCATAAAAAAAACAAAAAAAAAAAACATCACTTCCTCATTTAATCCTCCACGATACACTGTTTGCAAACAATATCCAATAGGCTTTGAAGAAGTTTCCACTCTCTATCACCACCCCTCTTCAGTGGCCCAACCACTTCACTACCCATAAATCATAGACAATAAACTCCATGTCCAACAGATTGTAATTGTCTGGCTATAGGGGACTGGCTATTTTGTTCAGAAATGCTAATTCTCAACTTTCTATCTACTGCGTTTCTATGTCAGACACTGTGTGTTTCCGTGTCCTTGTTGTCAAGAGTTTGTATTTCGATTAGGATTAGCCTCCTATGGTTATTCCTGTTTTACTCTGAAAGTTTGTTTTCTGTCCTCTTTCAGTTTTAGTTCCTGTCTCTCATCCCTTGATTCCTTGATTGTGTTCACCTGCTGTTTATTGTGTTCAGCTGCGTCTCCTTACCCTCCTGTGTTCAATCCCCAGTCAGCCCTCTGTGTATATTTATAGCCTCAGATCTCCTCTGTTCTTTGTCCTGTTTAGCCTGCTTATCTGCCTGGGATTCCCTGTAGTGCTCCTGGTTTACTCCTAAGTGTTTTTGGTTTTCTTTGTGCCTTGTTTGGATTTTTGTTTATTCACCTTTTGGACTTTGCATCAGCCTAAATAAAAGATTTGCTTTTTGTTAATTCTTTCAGCTTCTTCCATTTCGCATTTTAATTCCTCATCTTCTCACAATCCACACAGCCTGCAAACTCTACTTGACTGTGAGAGTACGTGGTTGTGATTAATAGTCCCCTTTGATCATGGCATTACAGTTCAAACAGCTGAAACACAGACAGTTTCAAGGAGAGAGAGAACTTAAAAATATTGATGTTTGACATATTTATCTGTCTTTAAAAGATTATCTCTCAAATTACTAGATAACTTTGTAGTGACTACAGGAGGATTAACAAACTCTTTACAAATAATAGCATCTCTAGATAAGGTGTCAGTGTTTTCTCACAACATTTTTGGAAATGGGTAAATAAGTGGAGGTCAAAACCACTGAATGTTAAGGTGACTGAGTACTAAGAGAATATTTCTGTCCATTTGTCTGACTTAAGATAGAGTCACATTTAAAATGCTTATTTATTCTCATATCCAAAAAAAGAGAAACATTTTTGCATATAAAGGAAAGAGTATGAAATCTGGAACTGAAATACCCCTTAAACACATTCAGATCCCCAACAGTGCCAGTAAATATGACAAACAAGTCATCAATATATCTAAACCAACAGTCAATGAAAGAAAAGTATGAATTATTATTGTAAACCCGATCAACCTCAAACTTAAATTCAGATACTTAGATTAGCATAATTTGGACTGGAAGGGCTACCCATTAAGTCCCCCTGGTTGTGTAGAATAAAAGCTCTCTCAAACCTGAAATAAATCTTAAAACTATTTCAGACAATTTCTTAAGAAATTCTCTGAATGGAATATGATGTTTTCCTAGATTCAAATGATAATGTAGAGCCTCTAGCTCCTCTTTACAGGGAACATTTGTATATAAACTTGTCACATCCATTAAGCTGCACATAAGAGCAGTATCTCACCCATGGACTCTGATTTTCTCAAAAAATCGGATGTGTCTCATACATATGCAGGCAACGGGTTTACTAATGCTCTGATGTGAAAATCAGTAAACTGGATTGGATAAATAGGCTCTGTAAGAGACCCTATTCCTTACACAGCTGGATGTCCTGGGTCAGGACTCCACACAGGTCTTATGAATCTTAGGCAGTGTATAAAAAAAATGGACATCTTACTCAATTGATTTATTACCTCATTACAGTATGATTCTTTATTCTGCAATCCTACTACATATAACGTACGTATAATGATTGATTTGTCATCTGCAAGATCTTTGAGGGCCTATCTTTCCCATGGGGATAAATTAGAATAACATCTGTTCGCTCCAGCAGGAAAAAAAAAAGGAGAGACATAACCTCTTCTTCAACTAAATGATACAAATTTTGTACAGAGCCATTCGTTTCTGGTGGAATAAATATGTTCTTAGGCTTGAATTTCTTATTTATTTGTAACCACTAATTGGTTCTTCCTCACTCCGGTAAGCCAGAATGTACAGACGGAGAGGTATGAACACAGTCCGTACCTGAAAAGAATGCCTAAAAAAATGTAAGTGTTAGTTGTAAATATATCGTCACTTTGAGATCATGCAAAAGACAGATCTTCAGAGACTGACATTTCCTGAAAACTTAGCTGTCTCTTTAACAAGTCGATTACCATGGATGTCTCAAAGTCCCCTTTGCACACCTGTCTGTGCCTCCTGTCACCTCATCTTATTGATCTTATTTTGTAGCTCTTCTGGTGCTGACTGATCAGGAACCTTCTTGTGCACCCTGTACATCCTTTCCATGCCATATACCTGGATAACCAGGGGTATACTTGATCATAATTCAGTGTGTCTCATCGACACATCTTGAGCCTAATCTCATAAGATTCTTTCTTATAGCAGTCTATTAAGGAGTTCCATCATTTATTCAATTGCATGTCAACTGATGTGAGCTGAACTTAGATTGTAAATCCTCTTGTAATCTCACAATTTTAGACAGCTCTTCATGTGTGTATTCAATAACTAACAAAATCAAGACCTGGGAGCATTTATTTAAGATTGACGCCACTTTTTACAGAGACATTTCTGCCCAGTGTAGGTACCTTATTAATTCTCAGTCAAAATTATCTTCCCCATTTCTCCATCACCCATCCCAACAGAGACAAAACAGAAAACAGTACGCGGCTTGACTTGCTGTGGAGGACCTTAGGTCTTCCCACAACAAGTACTCTGGGATATATGGGAAACCACTCAATTCAGCCTGGTTAGTGCAAATCATAAGGATAAACACTTTCAGCTTTGTCTGCCAGTAGAGTCCTTCCCAGCGTGTGTAACATTAAGTCAGCTTGACTCTGCACAGCCCAGGGCTAAATGAGCTGTTTCCACAAGGAGCATCCAGAGGAGTATCTATGTAATGTATAAAATGCAAAATATCCATGAATAATAATCAGTAAATATGAAATTTCTAAAACAAAAATACAACCCCTTCTCAAGATGTTGGGACAATGTGTAAACAAGAAGAGTGCAATGGCTTTTAAATTACAAGCTCTGTCAGCATGGTGGCTCCATGGTTAGCAGTGTTGCCTTACAGCAGGAGGGTTCTGAGGGTCCGGACCCAATGAAGGACTCTTCTGTCTCAAGTTTGCATGTTCTTATTTGTTTTTGGATGGAGCTCCAGTTTCTCTCACCATCAGGCAGGCTGAGGTTCTAAATCTCAAGATTTTCCCTTCCTGATTAAATAAACATGAAAAGAATACACAGACTTTTGAAACTGAGTTTGTGTGTTAGTGATAATGCTGAGTTGTTCTTCCCTTCAAAGAAATACTAAAGTGTTGTTTGAATGCAATCATCATGTAGTGACATCCTGTATTGCACCCCAGAGCTTAGCATGTTTCCTTATCCTACCGAAGTGTCCTTTCACAGATACCTTAATGTGAGATACAGCACATAAAAGGCTGAGATAGAGGAGGGAAGAGATAAGGGATACAATTTTTAAGTTTAAAGCCCCCACATGGCTTGGAAGGTGGTTCACTCTGGGTAAGATCCCCTCTTTCTAAACATATTGTGTCTGGTATACAATCCTTTTATCTCCATACCATCAAAAGAGTGGAAAATAGAAGGGAAAAGAGGAACTGATTTCATAACAATGCTCAAGCTATTAGACTATTATTACATGAACACAACACTCAAACTGTCACTGTAAATGCTACATTTCATAAAGATATTCATGGGCATTAAGTCTTTATATGTTGGGCTATTTTCTTATTATTATTACTGAGCAATCCATTTGTTTTTTTGGGGTTTTTTACATTTTTTTTATTAACAGTTTAGTCCACAAAATGTAACTATAAATCCTAAACCTACTGCCAGACTCATTGCATACAGAGATTAATACATAACAGTATAAAGCAAAATTAGGTTAAATGGCATCTTTTTTCGTCGACAAGAAAGGAATGCTGGCAGAAAACTGATCATCTAGTATATTTGGAAGTTATTCGTTGTATTTTTATCAGTGCCCTCTATTGCCGGCTATTCATTTCTAACTTGACGTTGTATATTAGACTGTCCCATAATAAAGGATATGTGGATTTAGTTTTGTCAAAATCAAAGTGGAATTAATTATATTGATTTAATATTCTTTGTGATAAACAGGATGCCAATGGGCCTTGGCTGCAAAACAGGAGCAAACATAATAACATAGTAATAGATTTATTGCAACTGAATGCCTAACAGTGCATAGGCCTACATTTTCTACTACTGTAAGTAACTGCACAACATTATTGACTTTACTAACATACAGCTCGAAAGGTTTGCATACTGTGAGCTGAGCATCTACACTGCTCACTGAGTATATCTTTAGGAAAAGAATTAGCGAAAGGCTAATGTGAAAAGCTGTCACTCTTTACTGTCAGTTTTAACCTGAACCTGAACCTGAAACCTGGAAAAATTAAAAAAACTCCTAAAACTAACCATAACTGGGCGAGTGGGTGGAGTGCTAAGTTATCAGCTAATGCTAGCGAGCCTGCTTAGCAAGCTGCACCCATAAGCAATGCAATGCATAAACACACTCATCCACTAATTAGAGCTAAGTAACAGACTAATGAAATACTAGAATTCCATTCACCAAAACTGAAGCACAAACTTCTTGAATAGGCTGTACCACACAGTAACCCATATTATTTGTCACATAACTCCATTAAAATGCTCCAAAAGGCACCAACAACACAAAGCCATTAGAGAGGTTCAGTTCAGTGACTCCAATTAGTGGAGGTGTGGCCTAGCAGATACCAGCTGGCTACAGCTGCCTGTTGTGGGATACCTGTCAATCAAAGCAGCCACGCCCCTAAATAGAAAATGTTTTAGTAACATGGCTCAGGGATATTCTCAAACAGAAAGCATTAAATAGTCACACAGACCTACTTGACTTCTGTGTAAGAAAGTTGGAATTGCCTTAAGCAGTAGAGGTCATAACTGAGGCAAATGTTTATTTCAGGGCTTACAGAAGCTCTATGCACTTACTGTTGAGATTGTCAAGTACTACAAACCAGTAAGCACATACATTTAACTCAGCTGGAGTTGACCTGGCTTCTGGCTGATATCGGGCTGTCTAATCCCAACACTGGTGTTGGTTCCCCGAGATGCCATAGTGCTTGCTCTAAGAGAATTAATGGATCTCTCTCTAAAATGTTGCTGCTGACCTTATTTAAATAAATTAAACAAAAACAAACTTATTAAGTTGAACTGCTACATGGGTTGAACCAATGCCATTATCACAGTAAGTTAACTGAGAGAAATTTTTGATTTCATAAGTCATCAGCTTTATGTAACCTTTTGGCTCTTTTGGGAGGATAATAAAGCCTCATGATTTACTCTCGATACTCATGTCATGATTGCGTGTCCTGCACTCTTGTGTTCTTAAAGTTGTGTGACATCCAATTCCAAAATACTCAAATTATTTGATATATTTAGAAGCAGGTATACCAAAACAACACATGGAAACTGAGTTTTAGCTCTTTTTGCAAACTGTTTCCTCAGACATTCTGTATTTGTTTAGTGTGATCACAGATCTGTGATGATACTGTGCACACTTTGAGTATTAATTAATAAAGACTACAGTGTGAAGGAAATAACTCCCCTCAGCAGAGAAAAATTAAGTTGGTCTTTACATGTAATGTTTCTTGGGGTGAAGCTATAAGGAAAGAGAAAGTATGAGCATTTGTGTGCAGAGGGGGGTATTTGGCATAAATTAGGCAAGCCATCGCAATTTCTGAGGCAGTTAATTGGACATGGATTCGTGCCATAGGTTGGCCAAAGGCCCTGAAGCTTGGAACTCATTTGCTGGGATGCAGAACACCTTGTCAGGGTCACAAGGTGGAAAATCTCCATCCTACAAATACACACATACACGTTTATCAGGCCTCAGACTGACTCCTTGAGTCCTATCTGATATGAGTTAATTTTACATGAGATTAACTTCTTCATTGCAGAAATGCACTTGGATTTTCTGGGCTAAAGGTTTGATTTGTGACAAGGCTGTTGAATATTGAGGACATATTTATAAGATTCTTTTTTTATAGTAAATTTTCTAAACTTGAAACTAATTTGTTTCAAATGCTGAAGTTTCGACTATATTAAATAGAGTGTATATAACATACAAATACAATGATATCTTCAATGTTAACTGAAATGTTCGTTGACCATGCTGACCATCATCTTTTAACAGCAACAATGTGAAAATGATGTGTGAAACAATTAATAATTTCCTCTCATTACAATTCCTGAATTAAAATACTTGCAAATTGGATGATTCATGGCAATATGGTTGCAAGGTTATAGTCTGAGGTTAAACTGTCATATCATTCAGTAAGCTCTCTCAATTTGCCTACGATATGCCTCATAAACCAACAGAGAAAGTTATTTTTTAGCGCATCAAAAGAAAGTGAACATCTATTCATCACAGCAGCATTGGCTCTCCTTAAAATGCCCTTCCTCTTAATAGCACCCCTCAAAGTTTTTCATCTCCTGTGTAAGTAGCAGATCCAGTGACCTGTAGTGTAGTTTTCCTTTCACACTGTCTCATGGTTGAACCTTGAGTGAGTCAATGTATCTTTTTGACATAAAGGGTACAGACCCAGTAACACAAGAAACAACTTCACCCTCCCTTTTCTTATTGTTAACAAAAATGCAGAGGTGGCCTTCTGAGAGAGGTCTGCTGTGTCCATTGGTTTATGTAACTGCCATTTGGAGAAATATCACTCTGTGGATTTACTGAGGCTGAGCCTTTGTAATCCGCAGCACAGATACTTTTACAAATCCTGTATTTAATTAGATTTTCCCATTTAGTCATTTGCAGTCAGAAGCCTAATTCCTGCATAATGCCTACAGTGAGAGCGTATTCCTGGCAAGCCCGTGGATTGCGTCCTGTGTTCTACTTCAGTGTGTAATGGTCCAAGGAGCTCAATTTCACCTCACATATCCCTTTCATTGTTTGAGCTTAACAGAACAGCATCTGGCTTACAACATGTTTTCTTTTATTTATCACAAGATCAGAGTTAAATGGAGGTATTCTTGAACCCTTTTGATGCGAGTTATTTTAGCAGCCTAGGATCCATCTGGGTAGATGTTTGACTTATGAAGAGTGAGTTAAAAAAGTATGGACAAAACATGTACAGGTGTTAAATGTAATAAAATGTATGCTGCTTTTATGTGGGTTATGTGTTTTTTTTTTGGTTTTTTTTGCCTATAAGTTTTTTATGTATTGTAAAGCAAATGCATTTAGGCCAGATACACCGTACAGTATATTCAATTCAATTAAATTTTATTTATATAGCGCCAAATCACAACAACAGTCGCCTCAAGGCGCTTTATATTTTAGGGTAAAGACCCTACAGTATTAGACAGAAAACCCAAACAATCAGACAACCCCCTATGAGCAAGCACTTGGCAACAGTGGGAAGGAAAAACTCCCTTTTAACAGGAAGAAACCTCCGGCAGAACCAGGCTCAGGGAGGGGCAGCCATCTGCCGCGACCGGTTGGGGATGAAGGGAAACAGAAGACAGCAGAGGGAGACAGGACAAAAAGGCACACCTATGGGAGAGAGACAGAGTTAATGATAGCTAATGATTAAATGCAAGTGGTGTATAAACACATGGAGAGTGAAAGGAAGTGAGGAAGAGGAAGTGCTCAGTGCATCATGGGAAGCCCCCAGCAGCCTAAGCCTATTGCAGCTTAACTAAG
>VUQI01025938.1:0-12292 GCA_015106735.1 Paratilapia polleni | reverse complement strand
TTTGTATGGTTTTTGTTTTTTTTTTTGATTGTTTGTTTTTTTTTTGCTCTGTAAAAGTCAGTATTAGAATCAGCTCCAAAAGTTAAATTTAGACTATATTAAAAAGTTCCATGAACACAGACAGGAGAAAAACCGTAATATATGCCTGTACAATATTTTACTTGATCATTTTTAGTCTGAATAAATGCCTCTTTGACTTGTTAGGGTGGCCTTGTTGTGTTGTCTTGATAATGTAGGCAAGCTGTGACAAGCAGTGCCTCCTCATCAATTTTCCAGTCAGCCTGAGCAGTAGAACACTTTTTCCTCCCCAGTGGACTCGCCTTGGTTAATTGGTTTAGTTGTGGCTGTAAATCAGACAAGGCTTTTCAGCTCTAACTTTGATAATGAACTATGTTTGCTGGCTTGACTAAGTCTGGTATAACAGGGATACTTCATGTCAGGATAACCTCTTTTTAAATGAAGCGTTGATCCAGCTAACCAAGGACTACACTGAAAGTAGCAAGCTGCATTACGGCAAGCATCATTTCTAATTTATTTTTACTTTCAAGAGGAAAAGTAAGTCAAAATGTACCTAAAAAAAAAAAAAAGACCTATTAACCATATTACTTTTAGCATGTTAACCTACTAACACTTGCTAAATAGTACTAAACACAAAGTACAGCTGAGACTGAGAGGGAATATCAGCTTTGTACTATTGATCTCTAATTACAATTCATCCTCACAAGGTGACGTTACCACCATCACTCTGTTATGTTTGCTCACAGATAATGCAGGAGAGCACTAAAATTCTTAAAACTTCCTCTGGGGATAATAAATATGTGGCATCCATCATTTTTAGTCAGAGGACCCTCTCTTTCCACTGTTAGCTCTGCCCAGTGAGTAATTAATCCCATGGACTAGTCTTATACATCGCTTCATATACATTCAGAACAGCTGTTGGGCTAGCAAATGCTAAAAATTAGTGAAAGAAAGCTATGCTTTGCTAAGGCCTGGGTGGCAAGAGACTGTTGGTTTTTACAATGACAGTGGTACACGGCTTAAGGTCAACCATCCATGATGAACTCTCAGTTAGATCTGTTCCAACTTCTTCCCACAGTTTACCCCAGATCTTGAAAATGTGATGGCTGTCCTGCTCTTGTGTGCCGTACCAGGAACTGCAGGATTTAGAGTGAATCTCATCCAGATGCTTCACACCTCAGGGTGACCTTTGCATCCAGGTGTCTGACACTGACAGGTACATAGAGGCTGTGGTTAAAAACAAAAAAACCAAAAAAAAGAAAAAGGGAAAAGTTGCACACTAGTACAATCAGTGCTGCAACCTACACAGTAGCTGGCCAATGCTTGGAAGTGCATCCAAGCAGGTGGAAACTGTGGGGGGCTCTATGGAATTCTGCAGTACTTCCTTTTGATAGCAGTGAAGCATTCCAAGTGGCCACTGACTGCCACAGGATCTCTTGTGACCTGTGTCCTCACAGACGTCCTCCTCTCTTGGTTTTTCAGTTTGGGAATCAGGTCCAAAGCTGATTTTGCTTTGGCTGGAGCCCCAGTGTGGTTGTTTCCTCCTGTTTTCAGTCAGTGTGTTAAGGTAAGCTAACCAGCTGCCAGCTGCAGTTTTACAATGAACTGACAGATGGTAGTGTCATCAGTGCACATAAAGAGTATGCGTGAGGCCAAAAAGCATTTTTCCTAAAAAATCCTTTACATTAAATTGCAATGGACTGTGCACGGCAGTTTATCGACTTCACTATAAACAAACTCCACTCATGCTATACTTCTAGCTTTTAGTCTACGAGGCATTTCAAAAATTTGTGACACTCATCTTTTCATCTACAAATAAGAAGCATCTCATGAAAGCCTGTGTTGGAACCTGTGGAAATTAGTCTGTCTAGCATAAACAGAAGGAGAATTTCTATTTATAATAATTTATATTTATGTCATCTTTTTTTTTTCTCTGTAAACTTCTCATTTGAATTTTAAAAATCTTGACTCTCATGAGAAGATAGATAACACCACTAACTGAATGTGTGAATTGGTTTGACTGGTGGAGAGTGCTAATGTAATCCATCCTGCCATCATACTTTACTCATGTGACTGCACTTGTATTGTAAGAGCATTCGTCGTGACTGGAATGAAGAAAGGAGATGCATTGAGAATTACTCGGGGCTATAAAGAGACCTGTGCGTGACCTTTGTGATTTCATGCATTCACTATTCAAGGCTTTTTCAAGGATATTCTCATTCTCACTGATTGTCAAGAGCTCAAATACATACAGTAAGCTTTGGGTCATAAGTGAGCATGAACGTATGTGTCCCCCTCCCTTTAGAAAAGCACAAACACTCTGTATTGCTGCTCTGTATTTTAGCACATGAAAAGGAATTTTTACAGGATGCCATACACACAGGCTGATATATTGATGCCCTTAAATGCATTCCAGTTTTTTACACCTTTATATAAAAAGGAAGCTCCCTATTGGTTGACTCTCACTCCACCCTCCGCCTCCTTTCCCCTGGTTTCCCGGGCAACCTTGTCAGGGTGGAGGAAAAGAGCAAATCATGTGAGGGTAAAGCATCTTTCTCTCTCTCTTACTCTCCCCTCATTCCCCTCTCCCTCTTATTCTGTCTGTCAGTGAGTGTGTATGGTGTGTGTATAAAAGCCTCTCTCTCCATGCTCTCACTTCACTCTGAGCTCTTCATTGCATTGCAGAGGATAGACACAAGACTGAAGACAGGGGCGGGGATACAACCAATGGAGGTCCCTGTTAGGCATTTCCTTTGACTTTCCCTCGCTTTCTGCCTCTGTCATCTTTCCCTCACTTTCTTCTCTTTTCCCAATGTGTTGTGCATTCCCTTCATTTGCTCCTCATCCCTCCACTTATTAAACGTGTCCGCTCGGCTTGGACGGTGGCTGCATCGATGCAAAATGGGTTGTGGCAATTCCTCAGCCACCAGCACCACAGGAGGGGGTGAGTGTTTCAGGAATCTCTGTGTACATCTGTTTTGCGTGTGCAATAATGGGTGAGTGTGTGCGTGAGGGGGTGAGAGAAAGAGTTGTCACTGTATCCGCAGCGAGCGGAGAAGGTGTTTTGAATGTAAATGAAGTGTGTCGGGGTTGCCCTTGCATTCAAGAGAATGTCTATGTGTGTGTGCGTGTGTGCGTTTGGGGGCTGGGTTGTGCGTGTGTATGCCTGTGGTGGTCTCTCAAAGCCACGGGTGGCAGATCGATCATGAAGGGTCTCCCTTATTTGAGGCACCTGAGTCGACTGAAGAATGCACTGCTTTGATATCGATCATGACACTGATACTGTAAATGCAATGTTAACATCCGCATTAACAGTTTCTCTCTCTTGGTGTGTTAGTGCTGGTTTTAAAGGGTTTTTTGAGGATGAAAGACAGGCAGTTTCACTGACATTCATCCATCTTTGTCTTCCCACTTGACTGATGCTGGTTGTGTCCTATAAGCAGGCAGTACTAAAATGCTTAATCAATGACCAGGTTTCATTCATAAAGCCTGGAGGACATATTTGAATGGAGAAAAATTCTGTATCGCGTGGTTTTACTAACGCTCACTCAGATATCCTGCTTTTCTCTGGCTTCTTCTCTTGTAACACACCTCTGTCAGTTGATGTAGGCTGATTAAATACATCTCTTAAGTTATACAAAGTAAATCTCGGGGCACCACAGTCAAATTGAGGTAGTAATTAGAATTAAGTATCTGCAGGATTACCTCACCACCACTACCTATTAAAGCATAGTGTGTGTTTGTGCTTCTGTAAATATATGTGTGTTTGCAGGTACCTAATCAGTGCTTACCAGGCATGTTAACAGAGCTCAGAGGGCTACTGGAAAACACAATCCAGTATTGTTTCATGCTTGAAATGGGATCCACCTTGAGGTGTACAAACAGTATCTAACTAGTTGTGTGAGTGTACTGTAACTATTGTTTGTTTCTCTATGAAGGAGAGCAGCTGTGTTTATTTCTGTGTGGTGGGCCTTATCCATTTTTTCTGCTCCTTCTTAGAGGTCAGCGATCAGCACTATGTCAAGGACATGTGACATCCTGTCACTCTGATAAATTTGGCCTGCTGGCTGCACTCTTTTGTCCATACCAGCTGACATCAGGTCAGAGTCAAGTGTTTTGTTTTCTGTAAAATAAAGATAGAAGCATTTCTTACTTGTATTTCCTACTATTTTGATCTAAAAACAGTTATTTTGCTCCTAAATATTGTTTTGTTTCCCTGATAATAATCTGTGAGTGATAAATTGCAGATTCTCCATTGAGGGAGTGCTTATATATGACAATTGGTACAACCATAGTTTAGTAATGCCACAGAACAAAGCCGTGAAGTAACACTTGCACAAACTCTCTTTTGTCGCTTTGCCAACTGGTGATGCAGAAAATGCATAAATATATTTTTAAGATTGGTTCTGAATTGCTGCCAGATCTGTTTTACACTGCAAGTTAATAGAACACAAATTAGAAAACTAGTCTGTCAGTATTTATCACAGAGAGTATTCAGTTAATAAAATTAAGTTTCTTTTGATTTTATCTGATTTTAGTCTGGGACAGCATCAAGCCTACAAATGCACATCTTGAGTATCAGGTTTAAATGTATCAGGTTAAAAGTTTAAGAGATCTAATGTGCACTAATATTCACTGTACGTTTTTTACTCTAAGTTGCCTGCTTCGAGGTAACCAAATCATAAACATAGCCCAAGTTTTCAGAAAGCTATAAAGTCAAGTCACACAAAAATGCTTCAATTTCAAACTATGGTCTTACAAAACTCAAATGCCGGCCTTAGTGCGTTCTATATCACATTGCCTGTCCCTAGTCTTATGCACCCTGATGTGCAGGCTTGGATATGAATGAGCTTTTGTCAGACCACTGAATAGGCCCCTGTGTCATGTCAACATTCCCTCTACAAGGATGAAATGTGCTGTAACCTATTTGTGTCTAATGTAGATTATCCAATTTTCTACTATTGCAAGTGATTCTTGTGTTGTTCTTTTCAAGGTACATTTCTACTCTGAAAAAATTAGGTATGACATGAAAAAGCAATTGAAGGGCACAACTGAGTCTTCCACTGCTGTTGCCAATGTGAGACTGTACATTTAGGAAGAAAGTTAGATGATCCTCCTACAGAATGCATTATGATGTTATTACAATTCAAATCAAGCTTAGCTGACTGCCTGCAATTTGGCAAAGCATGAGGTGTTGTTGGTCCATAAAAGAGTCAAACATCATACACTGTATGCCTGTAAGTCATTTTACATTATGTCCCTCCCTGTAGATCAAGTCAGGATAACTATATAACTATAATATCCAGTATCAATAGGATTTGTCTTATAAATAGCCTATATACTGAAAAAACCTGAATATTCTAATACTGCATATAAGTCACAATATTCCCAAAATATTACACTGAAATATAAATCCTGCATACAAAATGATGTTATTTTTATTGTACCATTATTTGTATTTTGTTCTGTTTGTCAAGGTTTTTCGTGACTCAAAATGGGCCTTTGGAGAGGGTGACTATGCACGTAAGCACAATAAGGCCACATAAACAGTCATTGGCCACTTTTTTAGGTACACTTGTTCAACTGCTTGTTAACGCAAATATCTAATCAGCCAATCACATGGCAGCAACTCAGTAAATTTAGACATGTAGACATGGTCAACATGCCCTGCTGATGTTCAGAATGAGCATCAGAATGGGGAAGAAAGGTGATTTAAGTTTGAATTGTAGCGTGGCATGGTTGTTGGTCAAAATATGTCGGGCTATTTTAGAAACTTCTGATCTACTGGGATTTTCCCACACCACCATCTTTAGGGTTTACAAAGAATGGTCTGAAAAAGAGAAAATATCCAGTGAGCGGTGGTTCTCTGGGCAAAAATGTCTTGTTGATGCTAGAGGTCAGAGGACAATGGCCAGACTGCTTCGAAGTAATAGGAAGGCAGTCACTCAAATAACCACTCGTTACAAACAAAGTATGCAGAGGAGCGTACTTCAGTCGAAGCAGATGGGCTACAGCAGCAGAAGACCACACCGAGTGCCACTCCTGTCAACTAAGAACAGGAAACTGAGGCTACAATTCACACGGGCTCACCAAAATTGGACAATAGAAGATTTAGAAACATTGCCTGGTCTGATGAGTCTCTATTTCTGCTGCAACATTTGGATGGTAGGGTCAGAATTTGGTGTAAAAACATGAAAGCATGGACACATCTTCCGATGGCTGGATGCAGCACACACCATATCACAAAGCTGAGATCATCTCAAACTGGTTTTTTGAACATGACAATGAGTTCACTGTACTCAAGTGGCCTCTACAGTCACCAGATCTCAATCCAACAGAGGACTTTTGGGATGTGGTGGAATGGGAGATTCACATCATGGATGTGCAGCCAAAATATCTGCAGTAACTTTGTGACCAAAATCTCTGAGGAATGTTGCCAACATCTTATTGAATCGATGCCATGAAGAATTAAGGCAGTTCTGGAGGCAAAAGGGGTCCAACCCAGTACTAGCCAGGTGTACTTAACAAAGTGGCCAGTGAGTGTAGTTAAAGCAATATAATTAATTTATTAACAGAAGTCTATGCATTTTATTGCTATTTCTGGCCAATTATAATGTAATGTATTATGTGTTTTATACTTGAGTAAAGGGAAATCCACTTAAAAAAAATGCTTGCAATGTTTTATTATTTTTTTTAGACAGGAAATTCTATTATTTGTCCATTTGTGGATTGTACTTTATAACTTTGTGTTTAACAGTCTCAGAGTGTCTTACCTTCATCTAGAAAATACTAACCACCAATATCAGATAAATGTTGTAGGGTAGAATGTGAAATATTCCCTTTTGAAATGTAGTGGACAAAAGTAAAATATCTAGGAAAATAGAATGACTTTTAAAAAAAAATTACCTTATACCATCAAAGTTTGTCTCATTCATGGAATTTACGCTAAATGTAAGTCTAGTTTAACATAAAGACTGAGAAAGACATAGCAAACTCAGTAAAATCACAATATTTTCTTTTTGTATGAATTTTTGTTTATAAATTAAACAAATGAGATTTATTGTCTTAATTAGTGTATATTAGACATTTTAATTAGGTGGGATTTTGTTGCCATTATACAAAACAAGGCTGACCATTTCTCAGTGTCCCATCTTCCTTGAAACTAAGTACCTTCTGCATGGTGAAGCTTTTTATTTAATGGACGGATATGAGTGCAGTGTGTGTGTGTGTGTGTGCGCGCGTGTGTTTTTTCCAAGCATTTCCCAAAATGTCAACGTCTACGTGTAAATCCTGTATCTTAGTCACTACAGGGTGCACTAAATTGGGTCCATCCTGTTGTTGATATTTTCAGCAGCAACATTTTCCAGTACAGGAAATGCATCTGCTGTAATTGAAGGCAATTGCAGGTAAGTAGTCACGGTGAGTGCTGGGTATACAAAGCACAGGACTTTGATACTTATAAAGAATTTTGCAGTGTGTGCTTAGGTTTAGGCAACAAAAGCATTTTGGATAAAGTTGGAGGAAGTTGTAGTTTTAGTTAAATGATACCAGAGCAAACACAATAGTACATTCAGCCTCAGCAAATAACGATTGTCTGACTTATTTCATACTTGTCAAAACCTCACATGCTAATTAAACCAGGAGGGGTTAGTTCTAGACCTCCCTAAAATATTGCCAGTTGAAGCAGCTTGCATTCACTTTTGTCACCCTGATCAATTAAAGAAGCCATTAAAGTGATTAATTTCCGCAAGATAAGTCAGATAAGATTGATTGTGTTGAAGCGTGATGTATCATACAGCAGTGGATGTTATAGTTGTTTATGTATATTGAAACACCCAGTGATACATTACCTAGTATACTGGGTAGGGCCTTCTTTCACGCTCAAAACAGCCTCTATTCTTTGTGGCATGGGTTCCTCAAATTACATAATTGCATGACATCATTTCTGAAGATCTGTCAGCTGCACACTCATGCTCCCTTTGTACTACTGGGGATCTTAGCAGTGTTATATTGAATGCAGATCTGGTGACTTGAGAGGCCACTCAAGTCCACTGTACTCATCATGAAACCAGTTTGAGACAACTTTTGTAATATGGTGTCCTGTCATACTTGATGAGTCACTATGGCAGATCAGGTCCATGGATCTTTGCCTTTGATACACTGCATTGCACTGTTGCAACAAGATTGACAGACTGGAGAAGTGTATGAATGAAGTTGGTGTACAGGTGTTCCTAATACAGTGCCCAGTGAGTGTGTAGTTCACATCCAGTGGCTGTTAATTGAAAAACTGTTGTGTGGTCCACTGATTGGAACTGATTAATTATTAGTTAACACACCTGCTATGAGACATATCATAATGAAATGAAATTAACTTTTGGCTTTTCATCTGTTCTCAGGGCCAGCAGAAGCCTCCAAAGATGTGTAAGTACACAAGTCATTTTCTAATTATTTGAAGTATTTCTAAAACTCATCATCTGCAGACTCCAGGCCTTGAAGGTTCACATCACACTCTACACTGTACAAAATGAGCCCTATATACCCATGCTATAGATTAACACCGACACTGCACTGTTTCAAAATGGTAAAAATATACATGGGTTTGACAGTAAAGCTCATGAAAAGCAACAACAATTCAGATCTTGTGCAAGCATATTCCAGGGTTTTAATTTCTTTAAAAATTTTTGTAACATTCGCAGTTTATATTGAGTGATGTGTTGTGAAATTTAATAATATTGACTGTATTTTTGGAATGTCCCATACTGAAGATGGGCAGTTAACAAAAAAATTAGGTAGCATAATGTACAGTATGCAAAAAAGAAAGCACTGCTTCTCTTAGTTTATTTAAGCTTTATATGCTGTATTTATTAATACTGTATAGCCTTTTTCGTTATGACCTACAAGACAAATTTTGAACTATTTGTATATCTGTGTGAATGTGGATTGTTGTTAGAATTACAAAAATGCTGCACAGTTAGCTAAATGCAATAAAAACTTACATTTACTGTGGGTCATTTATCAGATCCAAAACTGGATTATCTCTGTTGACAATGGAAGAAGAAAAGAGATATTTTAATATGAAACCAGTGGCTCTGCTTTTGTGATTTATTTTGGCTTCAAAAAGGTTTCATGTTATATTTTTAGGTTTTTTAAGTGTCACACAGAGGATGGATTTTCCTTTGCCATCTACAGTACAGTACAGCATTTATCAAAGCTTTGGGAGGGGCAGCTTTTTCTAAAGTATTTCCTGGAAAGTGTGCGTTGTGTGTGTGTGCTGTATATGCTTTATCATAGCGTGTGTGTATGTGTCTCTGTGTGTGTATTCTCCTTCATAACCATCTGAGCAGCCAGCACAGGACCCATGAGAGCTGACAGTAAAGCACTGACTCAGTGAAGCTAATCACAGCTTCCTGTACTACACAGCAAAATACCACACAAAGCTCATGCGTGCGCACACACACACACACACACACACACACACAGCAAGAGGAAAACACAAGATTAAGGGAATAATACATCCACAAAACTGAAACATATGTCCTTGCTTTGCTTGCAAAGGAATAGTACACACAGTGAATAAAGCTATATGTCAGCTTCATGTTGGTGTCATGTTTGATCTTAATGATCAAACACCACATCAAACCTGTGGCCACTGGAAGCTGGTTGTTCAGTAGGCCTGAAATGAGACTGGTAGTTCAGTCTGCAGAAGTTCCTGACAGGGAAGTGTTTCCTACAGGGCTTAAACACCGTACCTAAAAATTTCTGCTACTAAGCAAAAGTACCTCCAAAATACAATGTTCGCTCATCCTCTTTATTTTGTATATTTGTGAATTTTTATGTTCTCTGTGCTCCCATATGAGCCGACCTGACCTGTGCCTATTCTCTCAATCAGGACAGAAGATCCCTCGGCAGAAGATGAGAAAAGAAGGTGCTTATGTTTTCTTTCTAAGATTTTATTTTCTGCAGTGCTCTCAAATGTATTTTATTAAGAACAATACACTTTCGACATTTGTCATTCCAAAAATATCAAATACTTTGTTTTGTAGCATTGTGATTATTAAATGCAAGGTTTAAACAATAAAATGAATGATAACTGAATTCAATTTAGCTGTCTGTCAACTTGCTGGGACACTGGTAATGTTATTAAAACATCCACCAAAACAAAAATCAATGCCATCTATGGTTTTAGACCACTGCTTGGTCTTTTAAACCTCTCCTCTCCTCTTCTCTCAGGAACTATGGTGGTGTATATGTAGGTCTGCCAGCAGACCTGACCACTGTGGCTGCTAGCCAGTCCAAGGCTACACGTAAAGGTAAATTTCAGCACACATTATGTACATTGAACCTCACACATTTAGAATCAGGATTTGGGTTTGGTAAACAGTAAGCTGTAATAACACTGACGTTAATGAGCATCCTGCAGCAAGGCATCTCACCACGAGAAGCCACGTCGCCACCAGCATCTTTGGTTTTATTTGACCTTTATTTATGCTGAATATTTATGAGGAAACATTCACTTTCTATACCCAGCAGGGTATTCATATTTGTGAAGATAAATCTAGTTCACAACAATTATTTTGTTCAAAAAAATAATAATTTTTAATCAACATGTGCTTTACAAAGAGCAAATCCTTTTTTGTATATTTTAAAATGTTGCATTTTATTAATTTTATCTGTTTACAAAATATACAACTGACTATCTTCAGTTTTGTAACTGTCTTTCTAAATGAAAAATGTCAATGGTAAACTGTAATGCTACCTACATTAAGAGCTTACAGTAAATACACTGCTACCTCACCCTTGTATTCGGCAGTCCTGAAGGTTTTCTTCTTGTACACGTGTCCTTGTGCTCTTTGAGGTTAAATATAATAATGGATTGATTCATTTTTGTATCCTCTGGCATGAGAAGTATTGGCTCTTGTTTTTGTTGAAGTCTAGAAGTTCAAACTGCTGGGTAGAGTGTGTGTGGGTGTTTTTCAACACAGTCTTGACTGTGAGACAGAAACACCAAAGAACAAAATTTTTTGTCAGATAATTGTCCTATAAATATCTGAACACTGAGTCAGTTGTTTCTTCCTTCTTGCAGACTAGCAACCATTAAAGGAAACACAACACAGGTACCTGAAAAGTGAAGCTGCTTGTTCAACTTTTAACATCACATATTTGGTGCAAAACACTCACGAGAAAGCTACTGACTCAAATTTTTTCTTGTCTTGACAGGATCCTGCGAATTCATTTCCGTACAAACAGTCACATTTCAAGCAAAGAGCATGTAAGCCCTCTGATTCTGGCCCACCACAGACTGAATTAAGTCTCAGGCATTAGCACTCGCATTACGAGAAGATGTGGACAGCCTGCTGGGGCTCAGGGGATGTTCACTCATGGAGTAATGGGTGGCAAAGTGAAACAGGGATGCACATCAAAGATCTGCAAGTGGATTGTATCATCACCTTTTACTTTGCAAGTACTAAACAAGCACCCATCCTGGGACTGACAGCTGTGGGCAGTGGCACCGGACATAACGACAGTCATCTTGGCTTCTCGGTCAATTCACTGGAAATTTCTCCTTCTCAGGAGGAGACAGAGGATCCAGCTGACTTACTAAATAACTGTCTGGGTCTCACACACTCCCAATAGCCCTCTGCAATAATAATCACTGCTCAGTTATTTCTCTAAAACGCCATCAATGATTCATTGTGTGGCAGAGACAGAGTGTTAGAGAGACAGAGATAAACCAGAGTTTCACAAAAAGCAGCGAACACATTCCATAACAGAGCATGTCAGTGTTGTTGAAAATAGTGCTGATTGCAATCAGGGACCAGCTGCTGCAACAGAAAAGTCTGAAATGACATTGATTTTAACAATGGCTCTAAATGCTAATAACAGTGACAAGTTAAGTCAAAGGTTTTTACAGATGATGTTCCTAAATGTCCCGGGTGCACCAAGCAGGTCGTACCTGATGTTATCACTTAATTTGGCCCCAGACTGATTATGTAACCTCAGCATATGAGTCATGATACTTAAAGGAGCTCCCCCCCCCTCCCCCCACCCTGTCTCTCTCTCCTTCTCTCTCTCTCCGTCCCTCTCGTTTGTGCTCATCTCTCTCTGCAGCATTGTCTTTTTCAGTTTCTTTCCCCTCCCCTGAAGAGCCCTGATTATAGTGCTTGTGGCTCATTCACATAACCTCTTATAATTTTCCTCCAGATACAGACACACAGTTTCTTCATATTTCACAACATCCATGTATGCTAACCCACAACTGCAAAAAACATGTCTT
>VUQI01025936.1:4732-17496 GCA_015106735.1 Paratilapia polleni | reverse complement strand
TTGCCAGACGGAGAAGCGTGATTCGTCACTCCAGAGAACACGTCTCCACTGCTCTAAAGTCCAGTGGCGGCGTGCTTTACACCACTGCATCTGACGCTTTGCATTGCGCTTGGTGATGTAAGGCTTGGATGCAGCTGCTCGGCCATGGAAACCCATTCCATGAAGCTCTCTACGCACTGTTCTTGAGCTAATCTGAAGGCCACATGAAGTTTGGAGGTCTGTAGCTATTGACTCTGCAGAAAGTTGGCGACCTCTGCGCACTATGCGCCTCAGCATCCGCTGACCCCGCTCTGTGATTTTACGTGGCCTACCACTTCGTGGTTGAGTTGCTGTCGTTCCCAATCGCTTCCACTTTGTTATAATACCACAACAGTTGACTGTGGAATATTTAGTAATGAGGAAATTTTGCGACTGGACTTATTGCACAGGTGGCATCCTATCACGGTACCACGCTGGAATTCACTGAGCTCCTGAGAGCGACCCATTCTTTCACAATTGTTTGTAGAAGCAGTCTGCATGCCTAGGTGCTTGATTTTATACATCTGTGGCCATGGAAGTGATTGGAACACCTGAATTCAATGATTTGGATGGGTGAGTGAATACTTTTGGTTATATCGTGTACCTTAAATTATAGAATCAAACAATGATTTCCTGTGATTCTCAGAGAGCACATATCAACAGCTGATTCCACACAGAAACTCAGTTATAGCTGCGCCTTTAGAGCTTGTTAAATGATTGTATTCTTTCATTGTTTATTCCACTTGATGCTCTCACACGCTGTTACTGTTGGCTTGAATCAGGTTAATACAGCAGCAGAGGCAGGAGTGTGACTTTTAGTGCTCCACCAGAGATAAAAGTGAAGTGCACAACTTAGTTTTGAAGAACACGCTAACATGTACTTCTAGGATTTTATATAAAAACAATAAGGGGTTTAACATATTTATTATGCATTAATTTCACTTCCAAATATAAAATAACTTGCTTCTGTTTTAATCCCGTAACCTACTTTTTTTGGGGGGTCTTTTTCTCAATTAAGGATGGAAAAATATTCGTATAACAAAACTTACAGATAATATTTTACATGTCCTTTATCAGCTTGTTGCTAAAGTTATGTATGTGTACAGGTGAAATATGCAAACCCTATCATTGCATCTAATAACAGTTTTTCTAGTAGTTTCTTGTTTTGTGTGTTTTTTTTTTCTGTTACAAAACTTAATGCACCTTCCCACTAAAGTCAACAGCAAGCACACACAGCCAAAAAAAAGAAGAAAAAAGTCTACAGGTGGATTTGAAAAAAACCCAAAAAATCTCAAGGTAACAGTTTCAATCTTTATAAGGTATTGTGAATCACATCCTAATGCACAATGAGCAATATAGAGACACAAGCAAGCATGATTTGCATCATAGAGTTAATCTGTTCTCATACTGGGCCAGTCAGAGGAGGGCTCGATGACACTGTGTGATACTCTGATAAAGGGGAAAAGCGTGCCTTTCAGGACAGAAGAAATAGACCACTGAAACCTACAACAGGGAGTTAATAAAAGACAAAATATATTTAAATTTGAGTCTGTAAAAGAAGAACAAGATCGATTAATCACAGTTCCAAAAACAAAACATAAAAATATGCTGCATTCTTTATCTTTTGACCGCAGCAATATTTAACACCACCTGAGGATTCTGAATTTTGATCCCAAGCTGTTTTTTGCAAGAGGTTACAGTTGAAATAAACTTTTTTTTTGTCAGTTTAGTAGAATATGTTGCATTTGTATCTGAGGATCGAGTTGCACCTGCACCTTAATAAACCCATCACAATTCTATATAACTACAATCTACTGATTGGCAGAACTTCCGACAAGCATTTATTGAACTCAGTTGCACTAGATAGCACGTCACAGTAAAGCTTTACGTGATGTGTACATCGGTGGCTAAGACGCATCGATGCATTGTGACAACAGAAAGCATTTGAACATGTGAACAACAGCATCACGTTTCTGCAAAAACATCCACCATAAAGTTTAAATTCACTTGAATTCCCAAAGCTATAAAAATTAACTGCACCGACAAAAAGCTTCTCTAGGTGCTCCAAACGGGACATATCTTAATCTTAAATTGTTTTTATTGTTATTGTAAGGAGCAGATTGGCTGGTTATCAGCTGCAATGGCTGACTTACTGTATGAGTGAAGTTTCAGTGGTTAAACATATTAAATATCTCAACTCTTTATCAATTAATCAAAAGGAAAGTCCAAGGAAACCTAACCTACTGACAATGTTTTTCCCTCTTACTGCACCGCCTCTCTCCCTTTTCTTCTCCGCTGAACATGAATCTACCGACTGATCTGCGCTCCATTGCGCTACACAGATAGCACAATCCATTTTCTAAGGTTTATGTCTGTCATTAATGGTTTGGTACCCACACTTGGCCTGGTTCTATGTTAGTCAGGGGGTTATTTAATAGAGTAATAAAATGTGCACTGTCACATAGATAGCCATCGGGTTTATTTTTACGTCTGGGGAAACATATCTGCCTCCATCTCTGCAGCTCTTGCTCTTCATACCCAGGCCTTTGTTTTTCTCGCTGTAATGCATTTTCTCCCTCGTTTCTCTTTTTATGATTTACATTTCTCCGTCTCTGTCAAATTCAGATGTGCTGCATTGGCATGGCCATAATGAACTGCAGCATGCCAAAGCAGTGTAGAAGAAGGGTCACAACTATAGCATGAATGATAATAAAGTATATAATGAAATATAGCATCAAATGTTTCATGCTTACATTATATACAGTCCTACACAATCCAGCAGTCTTTAGTCTAAAACAATGCATTTTTGTGCTACTGTCATAGCTGTATTCTCAAATGAAAGCTCTTCCTTAGACTACTCCCTACACAAGAGAAACTACATAGTTTGTTCACATTGACTTGGAGCCAGCTGCAGCAGCTGTTCTTCTTAAATTGCTTATATTATGGTCATTTACAGGATCATAATTTTGTTTTGGTGGTGTACTAGAGTAGGTTCTAAAAGAAAAAAACACTATATTTTATCTAGTTGTACATTGCTGCAGGACCTCTTTTCACTCTTTGCTCTAATTGGTCAGGTGGCCCCTCAAAACTGAGGTAAAAGGATACCTGTTACATTCTGCAAAATCGAATTCGAGTATAAGCGTAGCCCTCTAAGAGCTGTCGGCTGGTAACAAAACCCTGAAGATGCACACGTTTAAACCAGAATCAGAACCACAATAGGAGACTCGTGGAGTACACAATGCTACAGTGAATAATATTTAATGAATTTCATGCAAGGGTGTTATTTATTTTTTCTCTGTGTACTCTCCGTGAATGTCCACAAAAGACCAGAGGGGTATACTACGAACAAAGTTCAACACAGCCAGGCTTTCTATGTCTTAGTTGTCTCAACAAAAACTAAAAACCCAGTTATAAATGTCTCTGTTTTCTCTACTTTCTGCTTCAGGCTTGTGCGCGCTCACATAAAAAGGGGTGGGTCATGTGTGTTCTTCTGCATGATCCCTGTGTGTGCCGCCTACTCCAATCAGAGAGGTCATCAGGTGATGATGATAAAATGGTGATTAAAAATCTATAAAGAACAGAAAAAATGTAACAGTAAAATGCAACAGTGTTGCAAATACCACAAGAGATTAATGCTGGAGAAAATCGTTAATCTAGTGTTTTAGTGCACAGATCGGTAAAATAAACATTTTAATTCAAGTTCAAGTATTTTAACGCTGAGTGCGCTTTCTGTGCTGCTGTTTATTTCTAAGATGGCAGCTGCACTTTAGAGCTCTGAAACTTTAAACCTGATACATTTAAACCTTAAAGCTTACTGTCCCATAGCCTAATAAAGGAGACGTGGAAATCGCTTTGGTTTGTCAGCAGATCAAAGTGAAATTAATTGTACTGATTGAACAGGTATTCTTGGTGTGTGTTCTGTGTTCTAGTAGCTGCAATTCCAGCAGTGTAAAAGAGACTTGGCAGGAGATTAGAATCTATCTATCTTCTAGGAGAAGTATAACAACATTTGTACATTTTACTGCATCACTAAATGAATACATACACATTCCCATGACAATGTGACGCACAGTCTGCGCTTCATTCTGTGGCTTTAGTAAGGTACAGCTTAACAGCTTGCACATATAAAACATATTCCCCCAGCAGAGAATTTATTTGAACTTAAAACATGCTGTAAATACAAGATTAAGGGAAAATGTGGCACTTCCAGCTGATTTTAAACCGACACTGTGAACATAACCTGCTCCCGATGTGTTCAGCATAAGTAACCATGGTGATTTAGCTGGTTAAAAAAAAGGAACCACTTTCGTGGCAGAGGAAACTCTGACTTTAAGCTCGACACAGCTTGCCAACCTATTATTCTCTCTTAGCAGTACACCCCTCTTATTGCTCAACACTAGTTTTGTTACCTGTTGAAAAACAAGCTTTGGCTGCTAGGCTGAGGTCAACAAAGAGACAGCTTTAACATCACTGTGGGTCCGAGGTTGTGTTAGTATCATGGATTTTGTATAAAAGAGGTAAGCATGTTGTCCTTGCACATGCTTGCAAAGAATCAATGTTTTAGTAGCAGCTGTTTCTGGCCTGGGCACAGTTTGCACTTCACTGTCACATTCTTGTCCTTTAGTGCAAATTAATATCCATATCTCCACTCCTCAAAAATGATAGATTGCTCTCATTTTTTTCTGGCTCGACACAATAATAAATAATAAATTCACTGCATACTAACCAACAATTATGCCAACTTTATTACACAAAATGAGAACATAATGGGTTTGCATAATTTCCTACTCACTGCAAACTGTTTGAAAACTACCCTCTCTGAAACACATTTTTTCTCTATACCTTTTATTGTTTGTTTGTTTTAAAAAAAAATGAAATGCACTCACGTATATATTAATAAAGGATTATCAGTTAACTCAACCAGCGTTTTTACTAGTTGCTTTGTCGGGTAGATTCTTCTGTTCTACTCCATTGATGGATTTATATATTTCATTATATCCATTAGTCTTTTTGTTTTATTCATCATGACCGATCATTTCCCCTGATGGTCTGAAATATTAATACCGGGCTCTTGAACTGCTGCGCAACATCTTTCCTTTTATGTTTGTTAACTGTGTGTGTGTTTGTGTGTTTTCACTGGCGAGACAATGAGGAACAAAGTGAAGGGCAGTCACTTCAAACGGGCACCAACAGGGCTGAATTAAAGAGAAAACAGAGGGAAAAAAAACACACCAAAGAAGAGGAAAGGAAAGCCTCAGACTGAGTCTTCCTGTCACTGGGAGAGGGGCGGGGGGGTCATCAAATATTAAGAAAGTCATGTTTACAGTGGATCAGTCTGAAGACCAAACACACTTTCAAACATTTTTACTGACGCCTAGTTGCTGCATTTCTCTCTGTCATCGGCTCATTCTGTGTTTTGTCTTTGCTGTCAGTAGCTTCGTCATCAGTCTTTGTCTTCTTTGCTACTGCCTTATCTCTCTCCCCCTCAATCTCTCTCAGTCGTTCTCACCTTCCTTCACTGTCTCTAAGCCCGCCTGCCTGTCTCTCTCTGTCTCTGTCTTATAAATATGCATCATTTCACCTCGACCACTGTCTGAGTGTTCCAGGAAAACCTAAAAAAAACAAGGAAAAATGCAGCAGAGGAGGCATGTGTGTTCTTTGTGGTGACCTCCCAGAGGCTGTGGTATCTATGGCAACTGCACGTTAAAAAGAAAGCATTATGGGATTTAATGTAGGAGGGGCTTATGTGAGTAACCCCGCCTACCCTTTCTTGCATAGAAGACCGTATTGTCTTCTGTGTTGTTATGGAAAAAAACACTATACAAGAATGCCTGTGTGTAAGTACATTTGTGCGTGTGTGTTTGTGTGGTTGTTGTCTCCTGGCCAACTCAGATACAGTAAAGCCAATGAAATGAAGGTTTAGACTACATGTTAGGTATTTTAGTGATGCTGCTCATGTTGAGTAAAAACCCAGCAGGAAATATGACTGTAGGACTTTTGCAACATTTAATTGTCAAGTCAAAACATTCCGAAGTGCTCGCATACCAATGCTCGATTAGGACAACCGTGAGGAAGTACAGAAACCTACAAAAGGCTGTGTTAGGATGCAGTTAATCTCTCTAAAAAGATATCTATATACGAATGTGCAGAATCTGTAGGAAATAGCAAGATTTGTGGCATCATGAGTACTATTCACCGATCAGGTATGAGCAGGCTTTGATTGCACAGAGGT
Source organism: Paratilapia polleni (assembly GCA_015106735.1). NCBI lineage: Eukaryota > Metazoa > Chordata > Actinopteri > Cichliformes > Cichlidae > Paratilapia > Paratilapia polleni. The sequence continues at coordinate 11,246 of VUQI01025936.1, read as the reverse complement.
AAGGAAACCGTGTGAAGAAGAAAAGAGGGATTGCATTTACCAGTATACAGTGTTGGGTGTAACGCGTTCCAAAGTAACACATTACTGTAAGCACATTACATTTTTCAGTTTTAGGAACAGTAACAAGTAATGTGTAATACATTACGTTTTTTGAGTAACAACCCCAACACTGCTGATATATAATCAGCACAACGATTTTGCCTTTTATTTACTTTTTTGTATTTATCTTCACTAGTACATCATGCCCATGCTACAGTATTGTTTGGCCTGTTCGTGCTATTGGCAAACTGATACACTTGATTAGACTGAGAAAAGCAAAAGAGTAGGGATGTTGTTTATATGCTAAAAATGGGTCATTTTAACCCGTTGCTAGGTGGTTACTAGGCAACATGATGGTGTCATAATTAGGGATGTGCGAGACTACTTGACTAGATTTTAAACCTTGCTGCCCTTGGTCGTCAGAGCCAGAAATACTAGTCGGTTAAACATATTCTTATTTTTTTACGTACAGCGGCAGTTAGCTGTTGGTTCAAAGATGTTACGACACCATCAGCCTCTACCCGTGGTTGCAGCCCTGACAGACGGCTGCGCCCCTCTCTCTCTCTTTTGCTCTCTCTGTGAATAGAAGTTGTAAAGGACCGAGGCAGAAAGTAAACAGATGACAGCCGTGCTAACCAGTGCTGTTCTGCAGTACTTTGAAGAAAAAAAAAAAAGTTTATTGTCACAATAAACTCTGATATAACTAAACAACCAAAGTCAGGTGTAACCACATTCTGCACCGGGATGTGGATGCTAGCATGGAAGAAACCAAGGCTACTGCTACTGCTAAGGTTAGCCAAACTCTGCAAACTAATCTGACACCGTGTGTGTTTGTGACAATATACACAGCGCAAAGTGCCGCATTTCAGCAACATTTAAAACATGATTTGATTAACGAGGAATGTGATTAAAGGTTTCATATAGATCCTAAAATACACCAGCAATATTTGTTTGGCCAATGTTTAACTGTCCATTTAAAGTGTGCTCAATTTTAAATGCTTTCTGAGGGTTTTCTCTCTTTTAGACTGGTCGACTAGTCTGATTTTATTTTTCTCTTGTTTAAATGACTGGCAAATTAGTCACTAGGAGCATCCCTAGTCACAATATATCATGCATAATTCAACGTTTGTGGATATAAATGAGATGTTATTGTCTTTAAATTAAAACGATAGAATGCTTCTCTATTGTATTAATGGCATAAATGATAAAAAAAGGGTCATTTTAGGCATTTGCTAGGTGGTTGCTAGGCAACATGATAACATAATATGTGATATAGATAAGAACCTTCAGTGGTCAAAGATGTACCTGAGTGTCTGATGGTCTAGGAGGAGTTTGCGGACAAAGAAACAAATAAAGACAGAGATTTTATGTATTACAATAAGATTCATAAATGGGCAAATATTGGTCTTTGTCCCCAGAGGCTAAGTCAGGTGATGTGGTGATGGCAAAAATCACATGATCTCTTAAACAGAAGATATAAAGTCTTAACCCATGTAGGGCTGCAATTTTTAAACCATTATTTTACTAGTTGTCTTTTTATTATGCAGTGATTAGTTCTATGCAACAAGACAACTTGGATTAGGCTTTTTGGACCTGTGGTTTGGGTTAACATGTACCCTTTCACGCCACGTTAGAAGGTAAAAACTTGTCCCTTTCCTTTTCTTGGTAACCACCATGAGTATCACTGCAGTGACGAGACAAGCAGAGAATATATGGATAAGGACTCCTGGCATCTATTTCAGAAGTTATTGAGCTTCTACTGAAGTCTGTTATTTTAAAAATCGGTATCAGACTAGAATTTCAGTGCATCTGTCATTTAAACATGTGTTTCTACAGAACGTCCCCTGGAGTAATGCTATGCCTGTTTTGGACAATGTCATCTCCCACCCATCAGATTGGTGCACTCTCAGAAATACTAACCTGCATATTTAATAATACTACAAAAGGTACAATGTGGTTAAATAGATGAGCAATACGAAAAACAATTACCTGCTGCATTTATTTGTTCCTAGTTGTGTGCAAAGACAAATGATTCTTCACATGATAGATTTGAATGTGTCAGCAGGATCATCATACAGATGGCAGTGTTTTCTTTGTGCACATTTACAGTACTTGTTCACAGATAATTGTTTCACTTTCACCTCTCCAGGTGCTCCATTAGGTTGCTGCTTGTCTGTGTGGGTCTCTACCCAGAGACAGGTTGGAAAAAAAAAAAGAAAAGAGAAAAACAAACAAACAAACAAACAAAAAAAACAACCAACTGGCCAGCAAAGATTTTTCAGCTCTGCTTCATTGCCGGTGTTCCTCTACAGCCCGTGTCAGCAGCGTAAAACAGTCAGGCATGAAGCCTTAATTTTCTTTCATCCTACACATTTGGCTGTAAAATCAGTTTAGGGGAAAATGAATAAATGTGCTGTAGTGTACTAAGTGCGTGCATTCACCCTCACTGCAAGTCGAGCCCCACCCACACACCCCTACGCCCACACACTCACACACGCACACCGAATAAAAAGGCTGCGTGGAAAGGCTCAAGGTTTGATTCGAGGCACCCTGTCTGTCTCCTCAAGCGCCTGTCAGGTTCATTGTGTAACAGGGGATTCAATGACGTCATCACAGCCCATTCAGTCCTCTGCCTCTGCATCTATTTCCCTGCACATATACACACGCACACACAAGCGTGGGGTGGGGGGGCTCCAATTCCTCTATGACTCATCTTCACTTCTGTCTGACGCAAGAGCATGACTGGGTCCCTACACTCTACACCTCCCCACACACACTAGCACACACACCTCTGCCTCTCCTGGATGCTGAAATATGGCTGAATCACTATGTTTTACCTTCCACCCTCCTTTGCCTCTCTTCTGGTTTTCGTTTTTCTCCTGTCGGTCTACCTCTGTCCTTTTTTGTCATTTTACTGTCTCTCTGATATGCTGCTCTGTGGTTGTCTTAAGCAGCACCATCACATGTTCCTGTATTGCTCTATTACTGCCTCTTCTCTTTTTGGATATTTATTTGTGTCTTGTTTTCTTCCTCCCTGGCATCCCACTCCTTCTCCTCCCTCTTTCTCTTCTTCTCCTGCTACTCCCCCCCATCTCCCTCATTTCCAAGCCTTTCTCTCCTTTCATTGCTTTGCCACCCTCCTGCCTCCATCTCCCACACTTACATCTCACTCCTTCTCCACCTCTATTTCTCCACTACTGCCTCAGCATACTAAACAGAACTTCTCTGATTACTTTTCTTCCTGAGAAACGCTGGAGACCCAAGTAAGAGACCCACCACCACTGCCCTCTCCCGTTGCCATGACTACAGCCACAGCACTTAGCTTTATTGAGGAGGGGTGAAAGGAAGGAGGAGGAGCGGGGAGATTGCTGTGTGTCGTCACACAGAGATCGTACAAAAGAATGCCACAGCAGCGACCTTAATCTTTTCTACATCTTTAATTTGATGCCATATATAACCTGTTATTCCAGTCGTCATAAAAGACCAATAAAAAGTACATTTTACATGTGCTTTTAATACAGATTAATTCTGGCAACGTGGCTTTTGTCGTTTTGTGACTTAGCTCTGGGTTCCTGAAACATTCTGTTAGAAAACCACAGACTGTATATAAAAGATGGACATGGCCTTCATGAAGTCTGCCATGTTGGTGTTTTAGAGCCCACACTGACCATATTTGGAAGCTAGCAAGCTTGGATAGCAAGCCGTATTCATAAAGTGTACAGGTGCAATGCACAAATACAGATACAGTAAGGGCCCATAAGTATTTGGACAATGACACATCTGTACACCACCACACTGGATTTCAAATCAAACAGTCAAGATGTGATTGAAGCGAAGACTTTCAGCTTTAATTCAAGCGGTTTACCAAAAGTATTGCATTAACTGTGTAGGAATTATAAACCTTTTTATACATAGTCACCCATTTTCAGTGGCTCAAAAGTAAAAAACAAACTAACTTATTTTTAAACACAAGGAATGCTTTTAATTCTGCCTGTGTTGGGCACACCAGTCAGTCAAAACAGGCACACCCCTGAAATTTAGCCAAATGGATGAGTTAAGAAGAAAAAAATCACACACCATATAGTTGCTGTAATGGGTGAAACTATCCATAGAAGCCAATACCGATTTTTGTAACATGCTGTAAACAGCTATAAACATGCTTTTTAATACTGTTAAAATAGTCAATTCAACATGGGAGCCTATGGGGATTGACTCGCTTATGGGGGCTGCCTCAAGTGGCCACTCAAGGAACTGCAGTTTCTGGCATTTACAAGTTGGCTTAATTTTTCAGCCCCAGTAATTGCAGGAAATTAAAAATATTTTTCATTACAAACAGGAAAAAAAAGTATTTTGTTATATCAGCATGCCAATGCAGTGCATTTGCATTACAATTTATACCAAATATGGTAATTATGCATATAAAACAAAATATGTGCGAAGAAAACCAGTACTCCAGTAAATTAAAAAATATATTTTTATAACTACACTGAGCATTTCTTTTTAAGACAAATTAGTAATGCAAAATATAAAGAACAAAATATTCCTCAATCATTGCCATCACTGAATGATACAGGTTATTATCTTTCTGAATTTTAAAGTGATCATTTAGCCGTCGAATGGCTCCAGTCTTTTTCCTCTTTCTCTTTCCTTTCTGTCACTGTCAGTTGTGTCAGTTTGTCACAGTGGATCGGAGATAGGGCAGGAAAAATGGACAGTCAACTACCTATCAATCAATACGACTGATTAGATTTTGGCCATCCAGAAAAATAACAGATTGCACTACAGAAGGAAAAAAACACACACACTTTTCTCACACAATTTTGTCTTGTACCCCTGAGTTGTCCAAGCACAACGAGAAAAGCTGCTAAATATCCTTGCAGCGCACAAACATGTACAAACATGCTCAAAAACACACACACAAAACATGGGATATTCTTTCACATAAATTTAGCCACATTCCTTTTACCTCCACTTTTTGAGTAATTTTGTCTTACTCAAACCCCCGTCTGTTAGTCATGCCCATGCAGGGGAGTAGCAGAGAGGCACCCATGCAGCAGGGAGGAGGGGAGGCTAAAAGAAAGGCCTGAAAAGATATTGACACATACACCTACCCTGTAGTAGTCAGTGCTGTAGACATCTCTTGACATGCCAAAGTCTCCAATCTTTACCAGCAGGTTCTCACCCACCAGGCAGTTCCTTTCGGACAACAAACACAATCAAACTCAAAGTAAATACAGAGAAGTACAGAGAAATAACAGCAAGACGCTGCTGGAGCTAAAATGTAGGGGGTTAAACTGGAATCATATATGTTATTATATTGTTACTCTCTCTCTCTCTCTCTCTCTCTATATATATATATATATATATATATATATATACATACATATATACACACACACACACACACACACACATATATATATAACTTATACAAGGTTTAGATGTGAAAATATAGAGTTTTTGACAAATTATCTCTACATGATTCCTTTACTGGTTCCTGTAATGGAACAGTCTTCTTCTTTGGCAGACTGTTTCAGGTGGTGTTAGCAACTTTTTTACTTAGTCATTATGAGTTTTAAATAAAATCCTCAAGGATCAGAATAAAAATTCCTGTTTAATGACACATCTGGCATCTGTTAGGAGCAAGCAAACACAGTGTGTATTAATGGAGTACGCTACAAACCTGGTGGCCAGGTCACGGTGCACAAAGTGTTGTGATGCCAGGTAGACCATGCCAGATGCTATCTGCTGGGCGATGTGAAGCATCTGAGACTGGGTCAACTCCACAGGTCTGGTGGTCTGGCCCTCTGCCATCAGAACTGCATCTGGACCATGAGCCCTGTGAGGGGGAAAAAAAGGGGGAAATGGTGGTAATTTGTTGTATCAACCAGATAAAACATTACACGTGCCCCTTTAATAGTAAGCATTTAGAAGATTAAGTTGGATTAGCATTCGCAAAGTAAACCACTACTTCCTAATCTTCTTTGATTCTTTGATCACTCTGGCTTCATTAAAACATTTTAGAGAAAAACACATTTTTCAGTGTAACAGTTTTCATTTTTCCATTTGACATTTTGCATAATGAAGAAGAGAGCCATGCCTGAGGAACTTGTTGAGGTCACCGTGTTTCATGTACTCAAACACCATAATGAGCGGGTCGCTCTCCACGCACACTCCATAGAAAGTGACAATGTGTTCATGTTGAAGGTTTGTCAGCAGCTCAGCCTCACGGTGGAAATCCTTCCTGGCATTTTCGCTGGCCTCTTTAAGTGTCTGCACACACACGCACACACACACATAAAAGTGACATTTTAATAAAGTGACAAATGAAACCCTCGCACATTATGCCACATACACTACTGCCAATTGGTCATTTTCATAGTGGATTCATTCTCCTCCAATGTATTTGGCTGAGGTCCACTATGTAAAAAAAACAAACAAAAAAAAAAAACCCCACACACAAAGTGTCTTGCCT
>VUQI01025934.1:9656-19800 GCA_015106735.1 Paratilapia polleni | reverse complement strand
TCCCTCACTGTATCCCTCTGCCAGTAAAGCCAGAATTGAACCCTTCTTTTCCTCACACAAAACTTTTCTTTTCATTTCTTTTGGCATGGTCAATAGTTTTTTTTTTTTTATTCCAGTTACTTTTGATATACTACTATCCAGTTGATCCTATTGCAAAAGGATAGTGATGACCACAGCAATGGTTTTTATACTTTTCGTCATTAAATAAGATTTGGTTCAGGTGATCACCTCATCAGTACCTTATTAGGTAGAAACAGGTGTGCTTGTGTTGGAATTCAAGAGACACTGGAATGGAATGACTGTCATATACAACTCCGGCAAAAATTAAGAGACCACTGCAAATTTTTCAGAAATCAGCATCTCTACATATATGACATTCATGTTGTCAGCAGTTTATAGAATAAAACAAAAATGTTCATTTTACTCAAACATATACCTATAAATAGCAAAATCAGAGAAACTGATACTTTTGCAGTGGTCTCTTAATTTTTTCCAGAGCTGTATATATTGTATGGTGTGCAGCATGTCTTTAAAAGATTTGAGGAAACCGGACAAGTGGAGAATAAAAGAAGAAGTGGCAGGCCTAAAAACTATCTACAGCAGATGAACAGTATCTGAAAGTAACGAAGTGGAGTAACGAATCAAAATTTAACATTTTTGGTTAAAATCGTCATCACTGTGTACGAAGGAGGTCAGGAGAGAGGTACAACAGTAAGTGTCCACAGTGAGCTATAAAACACGGTGGAGGCTCTGTCATGGTTTCAGCCAGTGGTGTTGGAGATCTTGTCAAAATTGATGAATTATGAACACAGAAAAGTACCATCAGATTTTGATCCCCCATGCAGTACCATCTGGAAAGTGTCTGATTGGCAACAGCTTCATTTTTCAGCATGTCAATGATCCCAAACACACTATCAGTGCAGTAAAAGCATACCTGGATAGAAAAACACAGAATCAGTCGTGGATTGGCCTTCCCAGAGATTATTGAAGCAGTGTGGGATCATCTTGTCAGAGAATGGAACAAAAGGCAGCCAACATCCAAAGAAGAGCTTTGAATGTCCTTCAAGAAGCCTGGAGAACTATTCCTGAAGAGTACTTTGGGCTCTGTTGAAGAAAAATGTTGGTCATACCAAATATTGACTTTTGAGCTCATTAGAATTTTTACAAAATCTATTGTTGCCTTATATACTGTATTTCTTTGCATGTTTGCACATGTTTCAATAAATCACTGCACCTATTTCCATTTTTCCTAGCAAAATATAAAGAAATGAGGGGTGGCTCAAAACTTTTTTACAGTACTATATTTCACTTGAAAAATTCATACATAGTAATATTCTAATACATCTCACAACTGACAAATAAAATCATTTCTTACAACTGTTATAATTAATACAATTGCTATTTTTATAAATATTTTTTTATTTTATATTTCACATATGAAGCCCATTCTGTTTTATAAAAGATTTTTCTTTCTCTGTAGTGAGCTTGCAGTAAAACATTTCAAAATAAAAGTGGTTAAACCAAAAACAAATATATAGGGTATTAATGACAAATGAGTGAGTTTACAGCCAGATGCAGGGCAATTCACCTCAAGGAAACAGTCACTTTTTAATAAGTTCTATCCATGCTTGCAGGAGGTTTCCATATGGTTTCAACATTTGAAAGTCCTCTGGACATTGTACCATTAACTTTATTATCACATAAAAATTGTATCATAATGCTAAAACACCGGAAGACACAAAAACACCATCTGATAGCTTAATCAAAGCTAAAAGTCACTGCAATAAAAAGACATGATTCTGTAGTGGAAATCACTGTATGGGATCTGGAACATGTCCAAAAAACCATTGTCAGTGAATACATTTCATAGCTGCATTCTGAAATCCAACTTTAAACTATACAATGCAAAGAATTTAAATATAAGCAAGCTCCAGAAAAGCTGCCATCTTCTCTTCGAGGCAAAATGGAAAACTATCAGATTTTGGTCTTACAAATCAAAATTTTTGATTCTTTTTGCATGTGTAAATTATGAAAATTACATCCCTTGGGCTGAAGAGGAAAGAGACAATCCAGTTTGTTATCAGCGGACAGGTGAAAACCCAGCATCTGTGATGGTATTTAGGGGTGGATTATTACTGTACTGGCATGGATTAGAAGCTTATCTGCACCGTTAATGGTGACCAGTATTACAGAGCACCATATGTCGTCCTCCAGATGACGTCTTTGTCAAGGAAGGCCTTGCTTATTTTAGCAAGTCATGCCAAACTACATTGTGCATGTGTAATAACAGCGTGGCTCCACACTAAAAGAGTACTGGCACCTAACTGACCTGCTGCCTGCAGTTCAGACCCTTCCAGTGGTTCCTTCGTCTTATAATTTGGCATTTTATGAAATAAAAAATACAACAAGGAGGCCAAACTCTTAGCAAAATTAAAATCATAATTATTCAAGAATGTTAAAACATTTCACTTTCAGAGTAGCAACGTCTTTTCTCGGTTTCTAAACACTTACAGTCTGTTGTTAAACGAGGTGATGGTACACAGCAGTAAACATGTGCCTCTTCCAGCTTTTCTTCTCCTGAGTTTCATTTTACATGTTGTCTTTGTACTATTCTCAATAAAATGTGGGGTTTAAATGATTTGCAAATGAGTAAATTCAGTTTTTAGTGTCCTTTTTTTCACAACTTTCTTTTGCAAACAGCATTGTACATGATGTCGCTGTTGAAGTTTACTATACATTGTTTTGGTAAACCCATGCATTAACTTGTACAGGTAACAAGAGATGTGCTGTGTTTGCTTGTATTAATGGTGACATCTAGAGGATGGAAAAAAAATGAAATTTTAAAATACACTGATAATGTTTCTGTAACACAAGGAAAACTGATTATGCTGCTAATGTGTCCACAATGAAATGTTAAAAAGCATTATCTGTTAATTACAATTTTAAAAAATATACCCAGTGTTGTTGTTGTTGTTTTTCCTGTAATGCAGAATGTTAATAAGACTGTGTCTTATTAACATTTTTAATTTGCTCTATTTTTTCCAGTTCTAGTCAAACCCATTTGTTTCTGTTGAGCTCCGTTCTATACTCTCATATTGCCATTGGTGCATGAAGATGGGAAGTACAACGACGCCAACCAATGAGATTGGAGTTTTATTCCATAGGTTTGGTTCCGGAGTGGCCCGTTATCATTTTAAGTAGCAGGTCAAAATCGGTGAGTATTTTTGTTTCCCATGTAACATCTGAATGTCTTATAGTTAGTATGAACTGCGGTGGTTGTACAGAGGGACTTTGGTGTTGACTGTAGCCCGTCGCTTTGAACGACTCGCTCTGTTTGAATCCAAAAGTAGACAGCTTAAACCTCGGGGTGCGCTCTCTTTACCAGCTGACGAAACACTGACGGGTAGTAAACATATTTAATATGATCGGTCACAGAAATCTGCACTGACACGACCTACATGCTGAACACGGCCAGTGTAGCTTATACGGGCTTTAGGCCCGTTGTCTGTGTGTAAACAAACGGACTAAGAGGATTTCTCCTGCTGGTGTCTCCCCGCCAGAAGCTCGTCACTTCCAGAAACAACCAAGAATATCTGTGTCGCCCACCATGTAGGTCTGCAGCCGCTCCCCCACGCTGTGGACTATAATTACATCGCTGCTGGTTAACAAAAGCAGACACAGGATCTTAGAGAGCACAAGGACGCCCCAGGCTGTTCTGTCAACTGGACGACACTACATAGATGTCGAAAATATACGGAAAGCTGTCCATTTGCCTCGATTTAGCTGCATTTGTTCATGGCTGTGATAAATATATATATATATATATATATATAAGCTGAAGATGGCGCCATTTCTCAGTTTTAAACACTCCTCATCAACAGGTCTAACTCCCTCCGGACAAAATGAACATGTACGCTGTACCCAGCCCGGGAATACCAGGCTGTCCCCCAGGATTAGAATACCTGACACAGGTACGTAATTAAACGTGTTTTCTTCATAAATGTTTAGTGTAAGTGATACGTGTAAATACCTCTTAATCTAGTAATGTGCACAGCTGAAAGTCTAAATTGATATCAAGGGCAGATATAATGAGCAATGTCTCTTTCCTTCTGCATCCTAATATTAAACAGCCACCTGACTGACAGCAGAAACTCAAAAGCAATGAAAAATATGGACAATCCCCCACTCACTCATCCTCTGGCACTACACTGATTAAATCTCTATGTAGTGATAACAATTTTTCCTCTAAATTAAATAGTGTGTTTAATCAAAGTGATATAGCTTACAATCCTACATGTGGTGATTGGCAATTATTAACAACGCACTGATCTTCACACAGGCATTCTGACATGTCACAGTGAGAAGGTGTGCAAAAATTAAATGAATGGTGACTGATTTCCTTATTTCAGTGTTATGGTCCAGGTATTGTGCAACCTGGCTCACCGTCACACTATGATGGCTACACTTGTTATTAGGAACACCTGTGCTTTTGCTGCTATGACAAGTCAAACTGTCTCCTGTGAATAAGACCTTTTGGGAAGAGCTGCTGATTAGTTAATACTGCGGCTGCCAGTGTTTTCTTCATTTTTGCAGGTTTAGGTAGATTTATAAAAGTTGAAAAGAATATAACAAAGGCGGGGGGAAAAAAAGTATATCAATCCACTTAAAATAAAGTGACCCCACTGCTTGTGTTTATTCTAGAAGTGTTGTTAGGATGTCAGGTTTAACTCGGCAAATAAATTTGTAGAGTTTCACCCAGTGCTTCAGGTTGTTGGCATTAATAATAAAAGATGTGCGACCAGACTTTTCTGGCCAGGTGCAACGGCTGTTTTTCACAAAATGAAATCAAAATCTGAGTCCTAATTCAACTTTATTATCCGTGATGGATTGATAATCATATGCTTGATTGTATGTTCCCAATGCTTTGTCTCGATGGTCCAATTGCTCTCGGACGTTCCTAGATTCAGGCTCAAAAATAGCGGCTACAGAGCCTTTTCAGTGGTGGTCCCTAATCTTTGGAACAACCTACCCTTTCACATGAGAGCTGCCCAGTCACGCTATCATTTTAAAACACTGTTAAAAACCTATTTATTCTCGCTGGCTTTCAGTTCTAGTTGTGCAGGATATCCTGCCCTTTATTGTGCAAGCACAGTCTTATTTACTGCTATTCTATTCTTTGATGTTTTTATCAAGGTTAATGTTTTTATTGTGTATTTTAGTGTATATACAGTATATTGTTAATTTAGTGATTGTTAATTATGTACAGTGCCTAACAAATTTATTAGACCACCTTTCATAAAAACGAGAAAGACCATCCAGCATCACAAAGTGCTTTAATGCGGACTCTTTCCTTTTCAGTGAGTTCTCGATGTTTTACCATTTTGAACAGGAGTGAGTAATTTCAAACTGAATTCGTGTTTTTATAAATTTGAGCCGGCACACTGGACTTCTCTGAGAAGTCAGAAATTAATCAAGCATAACATTCAACCACTAAAACGAATTCTTCTGTTCAGGAATGCAAGTAAATAACTGTAATTTGGCATCTTAATCAAAGAATAATAATCTGCTTTACTGTTTTGTCTGCTTCTTCATAAAACAGTAACTTTGAAAATTCATGGACAACAACAATAATTATATTTTAGCATTAAGCTAAAATATAATTAGAGCTTGTGCATACTGGTGTATTAACCATTACAGAAACATAAAAAATTATTTTGCAATTACCAATACTGTTAATTTGGGGCAGCTGTGGCATAAACCCTACATTGGGTGGTGGTCTAATAAATTTGTTAAGCACTGTATATTTTTTATAGCATGTACAGCACTTGGCTCAACTGAGGTTGTTTTAAATGTGCTATAGAAATAAACTTTGACTTGAGTTGACTTGTTCAACCCAACCTCATAGTTTCTAGAGCTCCATTTGAACTGTGACGGTATTTGTCTAGACTAGCTGGCTAGCTAAAGTTTGTAGATGAGGCAGTGACTCTCTAATCCTCACTCTGCTGCTATAGCAACAACAGACAACTCTTTCTCCACTTCCTTTGGGCTCGCCTGCGCCTCATTGCCTTCATCCTCCTTTTTCTTTTAGGAAAAGCTTCTTATATCTGCGCTTAGCTACCACCAGAGGCCAACAGAGACAAACCCTGTAATGGGTATGCTCTCTCTGTCTCTGTCTCTCTCTGGCCACGCACTCACACAAAATGAGTGTGTGCCAAGTGATGTGAAGTTTATCTGCTGCTTAAATGACACAGAGAGGACAGCAAAAATACCCTACTACTGTTTTTGATCAATGATATCATATTTCGGGGGAATGAATAGATCCTGGCTATGATTATTTTTATTCTTATTATCTTTGTTGAGATCAAGGGCTATTCATAAAACATTTAAGGGAGCTCTGGATGCCCAGGACATACAACACCTATGGTTTGTGTTTATGCTAACACTACACCACCAATTACAACTACTCCTTTGAAGTGTTACATTTAGGGGAAAAAAATAATAATCCAGTTTATGTGGTTTTCTAGGTGGATCAACTCCTCATCAAACAGAAAGTTGAGCTTGTTGAAGGTAGAGCATGCAAATTCATTTTGTTCAGTATATATATTTTTTTAAAGGTTGTGTTTAGCAACAGTTCCTCATTGTGTGTTTTTCATCCATACAGCCCTCGTTGGTTTTGAAAGCAACAATAAGTATGAAGTTCGTAACGTCTTGGGCCAGAATGTGTTCTACGCTGTTGAGGAGAACGACTGTCTGAGTCGACAGTGTTGTGGTCCCCTGCGCTCCTTCACCATCCACGTCCTTGACAATTTTGGACAAGAAGTCATTACTGTCACCAGACCACTTAAGTGCATGTCTTGCTTCTTCCCTTGTTGTTTACAAGAGGTGAGAGTAACCACTTTTAGACATGTCCTCTTTGTGTCTGTGAAATTACAGTCTTTGCCTTTGATCACCGGATCCCTCATTGTTTACACTTTGTGCTGCACCTTTGAGTTTTACATGTATTTTAAAAACTGACCAGAAATAACACTCTGTTCTTGAATAATGCTTCATTCAGCTGGAGGTGCAGGCTCCCCCCGGCAACACAGTGGGGTATGTGATACAACAGTGGCATCCATTCTCCCCCAAATTTATTGTTGCTAACGAACACAATGAGCCTGTACTGAAGATTCATGGGCCTTTCTGTGGATGGAGCTGCCTTCCAGATGTTGACTTTGAGGTGGGTTTACCCAAACGCAGAAATCCATGAAATTTGTGAAAACATAACATGACACGGTTGCATTCTCTCCCGCTGGGCATGTTTTTTTTAAAGGAATCCTCCTCATGCTCTAAAGTGAGAAATATGTTTCCAATAAGACAAGCCTGTAGCTTGGATGAAGCCCCTGCACAGGGCATGCTCTTGTGTGGCACAGTGTAGGCATTGTTCCATGGCTCAGCTAGTTTTATTAGATTGAGCTGTGAAGGGGATTTGGGTCAGTGATACAGGCCTTTTTCCAGATCCAAAGGGAAGGGTAACTGAAGCATGATATTACCATCCCCTAGCAGCTTTGAAGTCATTATGGGGGATACAAAATTCTGTGGCAGCAGGCAACAAAGATGAAATTATGAGCTGTTCAATGATCTCCCTCCAATAACACCAAACAAGTTTAGGGACTGATCTTTATCCTAATGCAACACATGTCTGCAATTTGTCTTCTCTTGTAACACTTTCCTCAGATTTTGACAATGGATGAAGTCAGCAAGATTGGGAAAATCAGTAAGCAGTGGACAGGGCTTCTTAGGGAAGCATTCACAGATGTGGACAACTTTGGTATTCAGTTTCCCATGGATCTGGATGTGAGAATGAAGGCTGTAATGATCGGTGCATGTTTTCTCATTGTAAGTGCAACATTAACTTTTACCTGTTAATCAAAATGATTACATGATATGATAACCTGTAATGTTAAGGCTTTGTAAAGGATGTAGTTTTAGAATTCTTGCATTACAGATGAGGATTAAGTGTCTGCACACTCTAGCTACTGTAGCCTTATACAGGGGATCATGATCTGTCTTATAATCTGTAAATTTCACGTACTGACTACTTAATGTGTAACTTAGCCCACATCCAGTGGGAAATATGACCTAAAACCACAGAATAACCACAAATATGGAACAAAATTTGCTATCCATATCCATGAATGCTTTGGCTGATGCATTTTACCTGATATTTAAGCATTAGATCAATATCAATGTAATGTTTTTGCACTTTCTTTTTTCTTTTCTTTCATACAGGATTTCATGTTCTTTGAGACGACTAACTAGGAGCCAAACAGAATTTCCATGTAACATTCCTTGAAGAACGAGGCCACAAAGCCATGATGATTAGTCCCAAATGCCCTAACACTGAACAACCTTCAAAGAGATAGTTTAAAGAAAGTACCAAATGGTACGTCAGTGTTAACATTTTGCATGACCAACGAAATAGAAGGTTTGTTTTAGTCTTAGCTGCTCAGGTTTGTTGCAACATCATGTCATTGGGCTGTGAGTGCACAATGCAGTTTTAGTTTAGACAGTGTTCATGAGGATTTCATTATTATTATCCTTCTTTTCTTTTTTCTTGGCCTTGTGTTTACATTGTGGTCATTGATTCCATCTGGGCCCAAAAACCTCTACATCTACTACTACAGAACAAACTTTAGCAGAAAGATACATTCATACACAAGTGAATGAAAAGGCAACTCAGTGGAGTGCTGTTATACAGTCTGCAGGAAAGAAAAGTAGTTTGGTGTCATTATGGTTAGTATGAAGCTGAAATTACAAGTGAAGATACTAATTTACTTAATCTACTCTGCTTGCATCTATATCGTGTGAGAACTAAAGGACTCATTTAATTTTGCTGTCTGTAGTTCTGATATCCAATGCCCTTATTTATTGCTTTACACTTTGGTCACTTTCTCATAAACAGAATGTGTGTGCACTGCTTTGTACAAGTGTTTGTGTGTGTATGATTATACTCATAAATTATCGTACCATAGGATACTTTTTTTTGCCACAACAATTATGCTTTTTTAATTTTTATTTTTTTTTAGGGAGATAGAGGGTGGAATTGGGGATGGGAGGTAGAAAGGATGCGCTATAGCTTGAAGTATTGTCCTAGTCTTATCCACAAGAGGGAGCTAGATATTAATTTAAGAATAACCAAGCTCATGACCCAAATGAACAATCTAAATACTTGCTATTATAGGATGTTATTTATTAGTATCTGATGACATTGTAATTTTTTTTGGATAAACTCAGGTTGAAATGCATGCTACTACTGTATTATAGTGTTGGTTACTGCTGGCTCTGGAAGTTACACACCTGCACCCGATACTATGAATATAAAGCTTTTGTTTGTTTGTTTTACAGCATTTTGTACATTATGTGATCTTAATATCCATCTAATGCATCCATTTTCTTGTATATCAACTTGTATTTTGATTTTTTTTTTTAACTTTTACATTACATTAGCCTACTTGACAGTTTTACACGTGTCAGAATATTCTAGTTTCCAGTACAGTAAAATAATATTTTACAGCAAATGGCCATTGATACTCTTGTACCATGCTTAAATGTAAAATTATGATATTTAATAAATATGGCAATCAATGTGATTAGGGGTGGTATAAAGTATTGCAGCAAAGGTGTTATGTGTGAACTACATTAACATTAAGGCCAGTTAGCATTCTTTGTGGTCATGATAAATTATTTTTTCACCAGGACTGTGTAATCTGTGACCTTACAAACCTGAAAAAACAGCCTCCATCTTAAGCCATTTTTACATATTAAGTCTTAAAGCTTAAAGGCTTTTATTTTTGTAAAAGTAATATATACTGCCAGTTGGAAGAGATAATATTACCAGTGTAGACTTACATTTTCTTGTATCAGCAGTGTTTTATTCTGCCTTCAGTGTATTGACACTTGTTTTTAGAATGGCCATAAGTGAATTTATTTCACTCTTTATAAACATAATTTTTTAAACCCTTGATTTTAAGACAAAACATAAATAAGAACTTAAGATGGATGTTTTTCTGAAGTCTGTTTTTTTTTTTTTTTCTTCGCTTACAATTTGTTGAGAAAGTACTCAGTTGAAATAAATTCCAGTCGCATTCTCACCACTAGCATTAGC
>VUQI01025932.1:0-14075 GCA_015106735.1 Paratilapia polleni | reverse complement strand
GCTACAGCAGCAGAAGACCACACCAGGTGTCACTCCTGTCAGCTAAGAGCAGGAAACTGAGGCTACAATTCACACAGGCTCACCAAAACTGGACAACAGAAGATTGGAAAAATGTTGCCTGGTCTGATGAGTCTCAATTTCTGCTGCAACATTCAGATGGTAGGGTCAGAATTTGGTGTAAACAACATGAAAGCATGGATCCATCCTGCCTTGTATCAACAGTTCAGGCTGCTGGCGGTGTATTAGTACCAACTGAGCATCATTTAAACCCCACAGTCTACCTGAGTATTGTTGCTGACCATGTCCATCCCTTTGTGACCACAGTGTACCATCTTCTGATGGCTGCTTCCAGCAGGATAACACACCATGTCACAAAGCTCAGATCATCTCAAACTGGTTTCTTGAACATGACAGTGAGTTCTCTGTACTCAAATGGCCTCCACAGTCACCAGATCTCAATCTAACAGAGCACCTTTGGGATGTGGTGGAACGGGAGATTCTCATCATGGATGTGCAGCAACTGTGTGATGCTGTCTTTTGTACCTGATGAAGGTCAGTTGGACCAAAACTCGGTAACTTTAATTAGCAGTAAAGCGAGACACTGTGCGGAAGTGATAGTTTATTACCTTTTTTTAAGCATGAAATTGAACATTTCTGTCAAACTGGCTAACGTAGACTTACTGTCTTCACTATACGTTTGTATGTACTTGGTATTTTGTCTGTTTGTTGTTCGTGGTTCATGTTCTGTTGGGGGCCTCTTCCTGTTAAATGGGAGTTCTTCCTCCCCACTGTTGCCAAGAGCTGCTCATAGAGAATTGCTGGATCACTGGGTTTATCTCTGTAACACTGTTCCTACAATAGAAAGTGCCTTGAGATGACTAATTTGGTTCTATAAAAAAACAAAACAAAACAAAACAAAACAAAACTTGAATGCATTTGCTAGGGGGCTATTTTCAGCTACAGATTAATACACACTTTGTCCTCTAGTGAGTACGTGGGTAGCAGGATGGTGCAGCAGTGTAGCACTATGGCACAGACTGATGAGATGTACCAGTTGTTAGTAGGACACAGTGATTTGTTGACAATAAGAAAAATACCTTATCATCCAACTTTTCTTTCACTTTAAACTACAGATGTATGAAGTTACCAGGTGCAGCTTTAACACATCTTGGACCTCTTTTTAGTTTGTTTTCCCCTCCATCCATGGTTGTATTTGTTAACCAGAGGATTGAATTAAGTTTTGTGTGAGGGTTAGAGCATCAATTTCCCATCAATACTACCTATTTGTTGTCCCTACGCGGTCCACATGCAGGTCGGGTGAGCAGAAACAAACACACAGACACAGATTTTGTCACAAAGGGGACAGCAGCGTTTTTTTCACTTTTAGCTTCTCTATCGTGCGAAGATTGGCTCGCTCCCTGAAGACTTGCTCGCAGCAGAGAGGACGCTCACAAAGAGTGCCATCGGGCTCTCCTGTAATGACTCTTTTCTGGACTCAAGTGAGAAAGTAATTTAGCGGCAGACGGACGCGTGGGCCCCCCTGGACACTCCTCAGGCCTCATTACATGAGTCGCTGACAGAGTCTCTCCTCTCTAATTAGTTTCATCTAGCCTGACCTGCTGCTGCTTTAGACTTCACACTCTCTGTTTGCAGCAGCGGATGTTCACCGTTCTCACCTCTCAGGTGGACAGGATTTTTTTAACGACAGGATAATTTAAGCTCCAGCTTTATAGGATGTATGAGGAGGAATATGCTGCATTTATGTGGGTAATAATACTGAAAATGACAGACAAGACAAAAGTAACTAAACCTTTGACTTTTTTGTGATTTTACCATTACAAAAACTGGATCTGCATGCTAAGTTGGAAGCTGGATTTAAGTACATTTTAGGTTCAATGTCCAATTTGAGGTGAGATTCGAAATAAAACATGGCAGCACAAAAAAAGGTTGAATCTGTGTGTAATGGATTGTACTCCCGAGGGCTTCCATTATATGCAGCTTTTGTGTCTCAGTCCTGTTTGCTCTGCTGGTTTGAGAAGGGCAGGCGCTGATAGAGGAGTTAGGCATTAATGCACACCCTACACACACACACACACACCACAGTGCAAACTGTGCATGTGTGCTATGAAATTTATTTTAATTTTTATTTTTATTTGCTTCAAAAAGATGAAGTTCTGGTTTTCTTGATTTTCCTGTAAAGGGTTAAAAATATTAATAAAATAATATTTTAAGATTATTTAAATATTTGCAGGAAATCCTGTAGCTGAAATTTGCTCTGTGGACTTCAGGAAGAGCACAGATGATCCATAAACATTTCAGTTTTTCCATAAATTTGCATTTATTTTTCCCCCCCAAGAAGAAAAACTCATGTTTTTCTATTACATTTCCAATTATTTTTGTACTGTCTGTTAAAATTCCACCTCTTTTATTTGTTCAAATTTTCTGTGCATTCAGAAAAACACACAATGGTGTCACGATTAAACAAACAACTATTACTGACCATTTGGTAATCAGGAGAGAGGCAGTAATCAAGCTCCTTTATAGAGACTGATCTTTTTCACTGTTTGATATTTTCTTTGACATAATTCAACATAAACTAAACTGTATAATGTATGACCTGTAACACAGCGGGGCTTTAGTTTTCGTAATTCATAGTTCTCAGTCATGTGACCAAAGCCCTGGAGGGAGAAATACTGCTCCAGCACACCGACCAACACTGAAAACTGCACAGAACTGCAACACAAGTCTGTCAATTTTCTATCTGGTTCAAGCTACAAATATTTAGATCACTTTTAAAAAAAAAAAAAAAAAAAAAAACTAAAAATTGGAGCACTTTTTATCCACATACAGCACCTGTTACTGTGCTTCACTAAAAACCCTGAAAAGTCACTTAGGCAACATTTTACATGGGTTTTTTTTGGAGAATCCCTCCCCTTAAACTGTTCACGGCAATCCGTGATATAGTCACGACCTTTAATGTACCGATTCATGTTGCAGGACACAAATCATCAGGTTTTTGTTTTTGTTTTTTTATTTTGCTTTCCTCAACACGAATTTCCCAGCATTGTTTTGTGTCCCTGAACACGACCTTTCATCCATCCATTCTCAAATGCCTACTGCAAAAATCAATTTTTAAATATGTTATTAATTACAAATATGTCGCTTGGTTAGGTTTAGAAAAAAATAATGGTTTGGGGTTAAAATACAACGGTTGCCACATGTTTTAAAACTTTGTTTTCTTGGTTGCCATGGTTATGCCTCCCTGCCCAAATGCTAGGGGTTTTGGATATTTGTTTGTCGGGTAGGAATTTGCTTTTTCAAGTTTAGGATCCAAATATTGTTTTTCAGTGTGGAAATGCATAAATAACCCTCTCAGCTTGTCTGCCTGATATCCCTCTTGCTCACAGCAGTGATCTTCATGCTTCAGTTCACCTCTTTGTTGCAAACTTTAGCCACTTTTTATACCCATTAAGCATATTTTTTTGGATTTCCTAACTTT
This sequence comes from Paratilapia polleni, assembly GCA_015106735.1. Lineage (NCBI taxonomy): Eukaryota > Metazoa > Chordata > Actinopteri > Cichliformes > Cichlidae > Paratilapia > Paratilapia polleni. Next base: position 10,576 of record VUQI01025932.1, on the reverse strand, counting down.
CCTAACAACATCTTAACTTCTTGGCGCAGGAACAGCTTTCTCTTTCTCTCTGTGTTCATTGGCTGAGCAAGCAGCAAGGCCTCAGAGAGTGACAGAGAGCAGTGGTGCCATGAGATCACTCTGAGTGATCATTTCATATGGAAGTAAAGCACAGCCATTGTCTTTAACTCATGTTAAAGACTGAGACAAGTCTACACCGCTCACCGGACAAACCTTTGATTATTAATTCTTACTACCAAAGCTCCAAATCCCAAAAAACTGGCATCCAGGTAAGCTATCCATCCAGCATTGATCCATCAGTTGTTAAGTTCACACACAAACTTGCGAGCAAACCGAGTAGCTCATTAGTGCATCTGTTTTATAAACTATGCAGCATTTTCTGTAAACAAACCTGGTAAAAATAACCGTTTATGAATTGTCCTCTTTTAAGCTCTGAAGGCGGCAAAATGGTAGTGTATGTAAGCTTAAGATAGTTTTCTACAGTTACTGTGACCTCCCTGTAGTTTAGTGTGAGTTGGCTACACAACGGGCACCTTTAAAGGGGATTTGTGTCTTTGTCAAACATCACAGTTTAACACATTGGCAACAAAACAGCAGCACTGTGGCAAAAAGCAACATCAGCTAAAATGAATCTGCCAAAGACCACCGCCCCATTTAGCATTTATAAGCAGTTTCTATGGACACTCACAGGCCACCTCATTAGGTACACTTCACTAGTAACAGGTTGGACCTCCTTTTGACTTCAGAACTGCCTTAATATTTCGTGGCATAGTTTCAACAAGGTGCTGGAAACATTCCTCAGAGAAAGCCATCATATTGACATGACAGCATCACACAGTGGCTGCAGAACTGTCGGCTGCACATCCATGATGTGAATCTCTTTGCGATCTGGTAACCGTGGAGGCCATTTGAGTAGAGTGCACTGATGTGCTGTGCGCTCAGAGATGTTCTTTTCATACCTTGGTTTTAACCAGGCATTTTCACGCAGAAAACTGCCACTCAAGGATATTTTCTCTTTTTCAGACCATTCTCTGTAAAACCTGGAGATGGCTGTGTGTGAAAATCCCAGCAGATCAGCAGTTTCTGAAATAGCACCAACAACCATGCCACGTTCAGAGTCACTTAAATCACCTTTCTTCCTCATTCTGATGCTCAGTTTGAACTTCAGCAGGTCGCCTTGACCATGTCTACATGCCTAAATGCACTGAGCTGCTGCCATGTGATTGGCTGATTCGATTTTTGCATTAACGAGAAGTTGAAGAGGTGTACCTAAGAAAGTGGCCACTGAGTGTATGTGGTTAAAAACTGGTTTAAACATTTATCATTGTAACTGTCAACAGCTGTAACAGCTGCTCTATACACAGAGCAGCTGTTATAGCTTTTTAAACGTTTGTGTTGTGGTCATAAATGGTGCATAAAGGAGCTTAAAGAGAAGCAATGCTGAACATCTCTGTACTCAATGCTCACCTGCAAGAATTCATCAATTTCAACTTGTCCGTTCTTGTTGAGGTCCACCTCATTAAGAATTTCATGGAGCGCGTTTTCATCAATGTGCACATTGATGCTCTGCAGGGAAGGAAAACAGGACTCGGGATCAATGACATGTAATTGTGTGTAACAAATACGTAAAGACAGAGAGAACAAAACTCACTTGTAAAACTCGCTGGACGTCAACCGTGGTGATGAATCCTTTGCTCTCTTTGTCGAACTTATGGAAACGCTTCTTGTACCTGTCGGAAACACGAGCAGTAATGTCACATGTACAGTATTACAGCAGTAATGCTAATTTACAGCTGTATAAAAAAAACAACAACAATGGATCCGATATCGCCATGTTGCTTTTGTTCCTGCAGCATCATAATAATCATAATAATCAGTATTGCCCCAGGACCAACACTGGAACTGACTGATCATGTTTTTTTTGTGTCACAGCTTGAAACTCAACAGTCTAATTTAACGGAAACCATGTTTGTTTTTGTTTTTTGCCTAAACCTTACCAAACTGTAACTACATATGGAGCAAAAGTCTTCAATTAAAATCAATTTCTTTACAAGCACATTTTTAAAAAAAAACGAAAAAACAGCTGTTCACCAAAGAGTTGTACAGCTAAAAGAATAAAGCCCCAGTCTCACAGACCAGACCCTCCAGAAATCACTAAATGACTGAAATTCATATTTTCATTCTCTGGTTGGCGATGGGAAAAAAAACATTTTTCCTTAGCGACCGGTGGTTGCCAGGGGTCGCTGAACGGTCTCTAGGCCTGTGTGACTGGGGCTTAAAATAGCATAAAATAATACAACAATAAAACACCTTAAAAAACATGAAATGAAAAAGAAAAAAAAAAGACAGAAAACATTGTAAGTAAAAGGCAACTCGGTCTGGTTTAAATGTCAAAGAATAAAAATGGGTTTTTAAAAAAGTCCTGATGTGAGCCAGTTTGGGCAATTTGTTCCACAATGTAGGAGCAGCTACTGCAAAGGCCTGATCTCCTCTGTGTCTGAATCTGGACCTTAGGTCAACTAGGAACATCTTTTATTAAAGAAAAAAATAAATAAAATAAAAATAAATAAATATTTGTCCCATAACGATAAAAATAATTATTCCCCATTTAGTTTTGGTTTCACACAGGATACAAACCCCAGACTTCAGAGTGAAAGTCCTGCATTTACTAATGTCTTCCAACACAAGCTCATCTTAACCCTTAAGTGACTAAACTATACTATACCACAATGGGGTTATTTATGATCTCATTACATTTGGCCATTTTCCTTGGCTTTATTTGTGTTTATCATCCCCATACTGTTTCCTTTGTCTATGACAGATGATCTAAAATGTTCCAGTGTCATTAATTAAATTTCCAATCATTTTTATGCAAAATGGAGATTTGGCATCACAGTTCTACCAGATCTTTCAACTATACTTGGCTGGTTCAGAGGGGTATTGCCTGAAATTGCTATCAACTGTTCATCCAATCAGAGATCAGTACCAAGTGGATAGTATTTGGATAAATGGGCTGTAAATATTATCCTAATATCCCTGAAAGCAGCAAGTTTGTCCAGGGCCTGCCTTTCTGCTCTGCTATCTTTGACTCCTGTTCTAGGTCTGTTAGCTGTGGTTCACTGTGAAACATCACAATGGAGTGATCAGAAGTGGAAAATTATAATAATATAATTAAAGCCCATAATTCCCATAAAAAACTATGAAATGTTGCAGGAGAAGCAAACTGAAAAATTCATGGTAGAGAACATTTTTACAATTAAAAATATCACAGCAGCACATTTAAATATATGAATGGGGTCATAAATGATTCCACTCTGACATTCTGAGATTAAGTGGTCATTGTACACTTCTTCCACTACATGACGAGCTGGCTTTTGTATTTGTCCCTTGGAGATGCAAAGCTATGCCAGTGTCAGTTGTACTGATGGTCCTGAAACATGTTTAGAAATGGCTCCAAGAGACCTTCCCAACTTGTATAAATTATACAGTTCTCCTACTTAGATCTTTACTGAGTTCTTTCCCCACATTTCTGAGTATTGGTCAGCCCAATGAGTGCTGTCAAACAAATCCTTTTCATGCCGGCAAAGAGAAACTACCAGTTGTAATCAATCATGATCACTAATGAGAAGCTAATAGGCCTTGGTCTTGTCAAGTTAAGACATTGTAGAACCTTCAGCATTCACATTTAAGTGAATGTATGTATATATTTGAGCCTGTATGGATAATTTTGACCCTGTATGGATTAAAGAAAATCCAAAAGAAATTCAAACTTGTGGACCTAATTCTTGTTTTTTAAAGTCATTAAAGATGTATGCTGTACAATTATTCCACCCTGGAAAAAGAACAGTTCAAAGAAATTATTAAAAGCCCAAAATTACCGTGACATTCATGAATATGGTGAGTGTAGGTCATTGAAAACGCTGCAAATCTTACTGATTATATAACTGATATGGAACATGAGCAAGAAGGATATTAAAATTAAAATTAAAAAGACATATTAATGACTGAACCAATTAGCAGCTCTAATGCAAACAACTTGAGTTAATTCTGGGGATGTTTTTAAAACCATTACCTGGCCACTTCATGGCTGTCCAGGTTGATCTCAGATGTCTTGGTGAGCTGCTCAGAGCGAGACCTGTAGCCCATCTCGTGGTACAGGAACTTCCTTGCTGCTTCGAGCTCCGCCTGGATTAAAGAGAGAAGCCAGATCGCGCTGTAATCAGCACAGTCATTTTCTCTTTAATCAGAGGAAACAGATACACATACACACTCTCTGTGATTGGGTTTACAACCTTAATATGTCTAATGAGGCCACTGCAACATGTGTAAAAGAGCTTAAATGTTTCTTTAGGAACTCAAACAACAATCAAAAGATTTATCACCAGCTTGCTACATGTCGCTCATATGAGCTGCTGCCTAAAAAAAATGCAAAGCTCGATATCGGTTTGCCGGATTAATCAGATCTTTTGGTTCTAAAAGAACCTCGAAACACTCATCTTTGTTTTCCCAGAATTCAAGGTTAACGTCTTCAAATGTCTCGTCTTGTCTGACCAACAGACCAAACCTAAAGAAAGTCTTTCATTGTCATGTGACAAAGAAAGGCAGCAGAAATCCTTCATCGTCGACTGACTGATTATTCATTGTGGCTGCAAACTCTGACTTCTAATCATCCTAGAAATGAGACTGCCAAATTTGCGATTTCATTAAATATACTCGAGGACTTTGCTGATTAAAATCTCTTAACCATAGGCAAAGAAATACCTTTGAGAAACTCCTCAAATATAGGGAAATATTCGTGGTAATATTAAAAGCTTCAATCTTAAATTTGAATCTGAAAGGTTTTATGCAACAAGTAAAACCAGTGACAGGAGCACCGACTTGGTGTGTGATGAACCAACTTTATGAGTTTATGAGGTCTTCTCCCACTACTTCTCCTGGTTGACAAAAAGGGCCAAAATTGCTCAGAGTTCAGCTTTCATGAATGTACAGAGCCTCCTCTGTGAAAGAGTAAAGGGTGTGGACTTTTCCATTGTACACTGATCAAAAACGAATCCCTGCCCCGACTTCAGAAACCCACCAGGGATTAAAGCTTTATGCAGAAGCCAGGGAAATAAAACAAGCGTAATCCCATCAGCACATGTCTTTTTAACCTCTGAACATGCACCTCAGATTGCCAGCGACACTCTTAGGAATAGGGTTAGGCTGTGTTTTTGCAAAGTGTGCTTAACAAGCACACTTTGAATAGGAGATGTCTCATAAGAATATTTGGGTCTTACTTTTTTCCTTTTTCAGAAGCTTTTCCATTTGGGTGTACCAAAAAGACAAAAATTCCATAAAAATTACCAGACCAAACGGCAACCTGGTCGATGTTAAAAAATGTCCAATGTTGTAAATTCGTACCGTCCTCTTCTCCTGACTCCAGTCCAGCTCTTTGCCCATGATGTGAACGATGCGTGGGAGTGCCTCGTCGGCCGCCTGCACATTCAGGAATCCCAGGCGCGTTCTCCGGGCGATGACATCAGTGGCGGTGCAGGCGTACTCCTTAATCGCATACAGCACCTGAGAAAGAAGAGAAGCTCTCAGAGACTCTTCAGACACACAACTGGAGTTTTAACTGTTTATGTGAGCCCCATTTTACCTCGCTCTCGATGTACGGGAATTCAGACACCAATCTTTTCCCCACGATCGGCCATCTTTGCCCGGTGACCTGAGCCATTTTGGCTACATCGAACGCCCTTCCCCCGTATGTGGAGGCCAGGTGTTGGGCAACCTGTGCCACAGAAATATACAAATACTTATAAAAGAAGTTCAGTTTTTTGTAAGACTTTATTTTAAACTCCATTTAACGTGTCTATTAAGCCCTTACAAGATTCTTATTAACATATGTTAATATTAAATGCTAATCAGGGTTTTTCCTGCCCGTAAAAGAGGTTTAGGAGCTTCCAACAAAAGAAAATCACCAGGACTGTGAAAAAATATATTTGTAACCAGTATTTCCTTTAAGTAGAGTTTAATTTACTCAAGCATAAAGTACATTTTTGTTTATCAAATGGCCAAAAATAATAAGAAAATACATAAACGTCTGTTAAATAAAGTAACAAAGAGTCTTTGCCTGAACTATACACAGACCAATTGTGCTTATGTGTGCAGTCAACCCCCAAAGGCCCATTTTAAACCAGGAAAACCTTGCTTAATAAAAGCATCATTAACACATCAAATTTTAGATTATAATACGTTCAAAAGCACTTATAATAAAATATTTAATAGTTTATAGACTGTTTAGGGACAGTGAAACACATGTGACCCATCTATTATGTCATTGTTAAAAGTTTTAAAAAAAAAAAAGATTAATACATTATGCACTCATTAGGAACTTTTTTTTGCAGCTACTGGAACAAGACCTCATTAAGGTCTATAAATCTTTAATTGATTTTTTTAATATCACTTACCCTGAACTACTTTACATTAACAGTAATTATTATATCTTTTATATCCAATTCTATCCATTTTTTTTTACCATCCTTTTCATACTGGCTTCTATATAAAGTCAACTGATCACATGAGAAGCATATAACCAGCATCGGTATGAATATTACAAGAATCTTTTCTGAAACAAGAAAAGATTACCAGAACCTTTTGTCTTGACTGGCCAATACACATGTCAACAGAAATATTACAATTTAACAGGATTTCATGCTTTCACATAGCAGCGCCCACATTTTTGGGCTACTCTTACTGGCATAATCTGCTATAAATGTTAAATAAGGGGGGTTGCCACCTTGGCTAAAATACTTCAACAGGGAAAGGGGTCAAAACTCTTACTCAAACTCAAACCCAAATAAACCCCAAAATCAGGTCATTCCTCCTGCCACAAAAAAAGTACATTATTCTCAAAAAAAAAAAAAAAAATTGTTCTTGATTAATCTGCTATTTTTTTCACTTGTCATTCTATGGAAGACCAATAATGACATGAGTCTAAATAAATAAATGTAAGAATAAATGTAGAAAATAAATAAGTAAATGTAGACAGAGAAAAAATAAGTTAAAATACAGGAATAACTAGAGAAATGTAAAACTATATAAAATTATATGCAGAAATATATACATAAATGTAAAAACAGGTAAATACATACATAAATAAATTAATGTAGCAGAAACAGAAATAAATGTAGTAAAACTGAACTAAATAAATAAATGTAGTCATAGAGACACAAATAAATTAAAAATACAAAAAAAAGTAAAAAACTCGAAAAAAAAAAAAAAAAAAAAAAAGTCAAAAAGTAGTAAAAACTGTTAAATTTCTTGTTGTGTTAAACCCAGAGTCCAAAATCCATGCATTTAATATAAAAGCAAAGAAGAACATCCTGATATTAACAGGTTTAATCAATCTGTCCATCAATCAAATGTTTCAGCTCTAAACTGAAGCCAGATTTAACAGATGTTACACATAATTAAATAATTAAATGACAGAATTGCTTCTGATTTCAAATGTATACATATGCCCTTTCACTCTGCTGCTGCCACATTATAAAAATTGCAGTTTAAACCATGTAAATTGCGGTTGCTGGTATTCAGATGATCGATTTCACCTCTTCTGAGTTAAACGATAAACGATAGCGCCATTTTGTCAATGAGGTGTCATATGTTTACAGAACACAACAGGCTATTTGCTATTCAGATCGTTGGCCTGCCGATCGTGTGAAAGGGCAAATGCTGTCCAAATACCAACAGTGACCTTTTAGGAATATTTCAGAGAACAACCAGAGCTGCTGTTGAAGCCCCTAATGAGGAGTAAGTTTACTGCAGGCACTCTGCTTTTCCTCATGAAACTATGTTCTATTGCACTTAATGAAAATGAACAGGCTAATTATCAGAAAGACTGTGTGCAGCTGATGTGAGTCAATGTGCCCTTGCTTAATGCCATTGATAAATTGGACAGCACACAGTGCGTTTTCACGTGTGTCCAGTCTTTTGTGTAGCAGAAATGTCAGCTTTGTTACAGCAGCGGCTTTAATGTCAGCAGCTGGTGAAGAAGACACTGAATGTGTCTGAGGGAGCTGCAGTTACAGCTTGGTTTGTATACGAGTGTGTCAGTGAGTGTGTACACTAGCTACCTATTCCCAAACCTTTCTTAATGAAGCAGTAATCTCACTGATTGGTCTGGAAACAAAATTTAAATGGGACTGGTCAGAGGAGAATGACCAGACTGTTTTGAGCTGATAGAAAGGCAAAGGTAACTCAAATAACCACTCACGGCAACCAAGGTATGCACCCAACCAAGGAGAGCATCTCTGAACACACAACATGTTGAACCTTGAAGCAGATGGGCTACAGCCTACCTTGGCTGGTCTGATTAGTCTCAAATTCTGCTGCAACTTGAACATGACAATGAGTTCACTGCACTCACTCACAGTCACCAGATCTCAATCCAACAGAGCACCTTTGGGATGTGGTGGAACAAGAAATGGATGTGCAGCCGACAAATCTGCAGCAACTGTGTGATGCTATCATGACAATATGGACCAAAATCTCTGAGGAATGTTTCCAGCACCTTGTTGAATCTGTGCTACAAAGAATTAAGGCAGTTCTGAAGGGAAAAAGGGGGGCCAACCTGGTACTAGCAAGCTGTACCTAATAAAATGGTGGGTGAGAGTAAATTTTCTTCCATCAGTACAGCTTCACAAGTTCCACTTTGCCTTTTTAACCAGAATTTTCACAGTAAAAGTCTTGCAGGTTTTAAAAAGGAAAGATTTTAGTGTGAAAACAACAACAGGACAACAATCATGAGTGAAGCTTCATCAATAAACTGAATATCATTTGAGACATAATTTTAAAGGAAAAACGCAGCAAACTTTGACGATTTGATGCTTTTTAAAAAATTTTTTTGTAGTATGAGTCATTTTAATATCTTCAGGTTTTGGACTGATGGCCACAAACATAAGACATTTGAAAATGTCACAGTAAATTATGGGTCTTATTTGGCTACTTTTTGATGTCTTATAATTAAAATAATGAATCATTAGTTGCAGCTGAAATCATAAGTGTTGCAAAGAAGAAGCAACTGCAAGAAAAGTATGAAGACACGAGAAAGTCTACTTTGTTCACTGTTCACAACAACAGTCGTCTCACAGGCTTAACAGGGAGGCTTCTTAGTTAAATATGATAAAAGGCAAGGAAAATGTAAATATAGACCTAGTGCTGCCTGGAGTTAGTCTAAATAAAGGCCACTGTTTGAGAAATTATGGCTAATGTGTATAAAGTATCAAACTTGTCAGGTTAGGACTTGTTTAGGTGGCGACATTTGGAGAATGCTGGAAGGGATTCATATTAACATAAGAAAAACAGAAGCAGAGGAAATGGGGAAATAAGAGCTGTGGATCAGCAGCTATGTTTAAAAATCTGCTAAGATTTTTATAGTAAACAAAACAGTTTTAGGCTTTAATTATATACTGACACATGAAAACAAAACCCATGTTTGCCTAAAAAGGGAAAAGTTTGTGTTTTTGGAGTGAAACTGCACAAAAACTGTACAACACCAAAACTCCTTCACCAAATCTCCACCCAGCTTTCTTAACATAAATGTCTGACCTCTTTCTCCAGGCCGTAGTCCTGCACCAGGCGGATGTAGAGGGTCGGCGTCCACCCCTTGGCTCCCTCCAGCGTCAGACCAACAGTCTTGCAGGGGTCAGCTGAGAGGCCATGGGCTTTAATGGCTGCGTCCAGAGTCTCTTCGGCCATCGCCCTGTAGGTGGTCCACTTCCCTCCTGGACACACGGAGCTCTGCGTTACAGTCTTACACAGGTAATCACCGTTGAAATGTGAAGATGATCAAACAGACGAAGGCCAACTCACCGGCGATGGTGACCAGCCCGCTGTCACTGATGCTGACGATGTGGTTCCTGCAGATGGACTGGGTGTCTTTGGAGCTGGGGTCTGTCACGAGGGGGCGAATGCCGCTCCACGCCGCCAACACGTCTCCTCGGCGCACTGCAGAAACCAGAAAGTCAAGCCATGCTGTGTTTATTAAAGATGGAGCCAAAGGATACATATACAGTGGAAAAAACACTGGGCTGAGAATGGATCCCTGAGGGACGCCAAGTGTGACGGGATTTGATTCAAGACACTTAAGATCTGAAACACAGTGCTCTAGTCAAAACCATGAGAATACAATCATCCAGCCTACCCACTGGATGCCCAATCCTCTAATTAGAAAGTAATACAATATCATAAAAAAAATGTAAAAGCGCAGATTCAGTCAATATATGAAAGTGCAGTTTAGGAACACCAATGCAGCCGACTCATGGCTACAAAATATCAAAAATTACATTGCAAGTCACTGAAAATTGTCAGAAAGCAGTTCCTGTACCTTCTACATCAGGGCTTAGATAGTTGCGGACCTCCCTGAGGATGAAGTTGATGTCATCCTCCCCTGGGATTGGGTGGGCCGTCACGCTGGTGGGGGTGTCAGTTGTTCCGGCGATGGTCATGTTCTCCCAGGGCAGGAAGAAGATGACGCGACCGTCGCTGGTGGCCGGATCGAGCAGACCCATGTTGTCAGGACTATGGGACAGAAAGA
>VUQI01025931.1:0-11617 GCA_015106735.1 Paratilapia polleni | reverse complement strand
TCTTTAGATTCAAAGAGTGTTAATAAGAAACTGAGACATAAAGAACCAGCTGTTCCACTTGGTTTTCCATTTGTATCGTCTACATGTTGGAGCAACGACTGACTCGATTTTGTGCTTTGACAAGTATTTTTTTCCCCTCCATTTCTAGAGTCATGGGGGTATGCCCCACAGGGAGGTCCATCCTCACGAGTCTGATCTGAGTCTGTTCCATTAAGATGGTGTTAAAAGCAGCCTGTCTCTAGTGCAACAACCCAGCTTGCTGCTGCTCCCACCACCCGTTAATGTTTGTTGTTGGGGATATTAAACCCATAGAGAGAGAAGGAGAGAGAGGGCAAGGCAGTAGAGCGTAATATAAACTCTCTAGTCCCTGCTGTACTGGACTAGTCACATTGCGTGAGCTTTGCTGTGGGCTTCAGATATAAAGTTGGAGCATTCTCAACAGCAAATGAGTTCTCAGCATCTTTGATTTCATCAAAAAATGTCTGAGTATTAGCTAGTTAAATTATGAAAAGAAAAAAAAAATTCAAGCCACCCTGTAAAGTCCCATATTTGAGCACACACTAATAAAAAACTTCACATTGCAAAACACAAGTAGTGACAATTTCTGAATGGTATATACTTGTATTTTAATATAATGCAAAATAAAGCCTGTAGAATACTTCTTAACATGAAATTCTTAGTCACAAAAATCAAGAAAATTATATTTTCATTCAAATTTCATGCTGGATTGAGCAAATATGACAAGTTGTACCACAAAAACAAAAATATCAGAAGATAGTCTAATCTGAATAGGACAAAATCCTGGAGTTTCCAGATGGTACTCTAATTATAACTGAGAAAATATTTTTGGTAAACATATGCATATTTTTCATTTTCCAGACCTACTCTGCCTACCATTTTGAGACCTACTGCCTTGGAGGAGTCTCATAATTCAGGTTAAGTTTAAAATATACTAAGAGATATTAAAGTCTCTACAAGTACTGATGTAAAAAATGTAGCAAAAAAAATGAAGAGCAATGAAAAAGGGATTAGTAGCTCATTTCAAATGAGTAGTCTTGCAAGGCCAAATTGCCGTGTCCACATGGTGTGATCAGTAGTCCAATACAAGACCCTAACATGAACCCCCTAATCCAACCCTAACCCTAATGCCACGACTGCCACAGGCGTGCAGGGATGAGGCAATCGGCATGCTGACTGCTGGAATGAATGCTGCAAGAATTGTAATTACATACATGAAAATGCTACATTGTTTTTATCAGAAGGCCCACGATGATTTGAGATGGAATGACCCATATATCATACATCCAATCTTCCAAATAATCTCAAAGACATATTTTTGAATGCTGCCACGTCAACCAGCTTCTGAGAAGAATATGTTTGTGTATCATAATGTTAGTTCTCGTCCAACTTAAAGACTTAGACCTAAAACAAAACAGATTTTTAATCCCTCCAAAATACCCTCCAAAAAATTTTTAATCTTTGTTACAGGACGATGAAACATGGAGTAGACGATCCTCCTCGGACACGGATCACCAGCAACTGGCTGATGATATAAATGTAGAACATTTCAGGAGGACATCTAAACTTAGCTACTTTCCATCCATCCATCCACCTTAACTACAGCACTACAGCAGTTATCTGGGTTTGGAACGTGGAGGCAGCAGTCCAAGCAGAGATGCCCAGAACTTCCTCTCCAAAGCCTCCACTGCCTCCAGCTCTTCTGGGACATACCAACACATTCACCAACCAAAAGATTATAGGTGTCCAGGAGGCAACCTGGTCAGATGCTCAAACCACCTCAACTGGTTTCTTTTGATGCAGAAGACCAGCATCATCGAAAAGAGTCAGTTAAGGTTGTTTGGGCATCTGAGGTTGCCTCCTGGACAGCTCCTAGGTGAGGTGTTTCAAGCAAATCCAAGTAGTAGAACTGGGACTTTAGCTCTGTTTTCAGTATTTTTCTTGTTGTCAGTAAATTCCACAAAGACACCAAAACTGACAACTTGCTTTCTCAAGACTGTATCTAGGGCACTCAGCTCCAAGCCTGTTGATATTTAATGATCTTTAAAAAAAAAAATCCCTGCAAAAAACTTTGCAGACTTTTTCAGCAAATAAACAAGAGAATTTTGTGCATTTGTTGGTGACAGTTTTCGGTGGCAGATTAATTAACTCCATGGTAATGAAGGAAAATGTCATCCAGCACAACAGTGTGGCTCTTCTGTGTTTTACATAGTCCTGTGGCACAGATATCGGGCTCACACACACACATACACAGAGGACTTGTTGATGGGAAATATGCAATTGGTTCTTGGGTATTATATTATGTAATGACATCCACATTTTATTTAAAATCCTCAGTCCTACATTTCATGGAGGAAGGCAGCTTCTTGTTCCTCAACATTTGGAAATACGACAAGTTATCATCGAAAAATAAACAACCGTCTTTACCTAGAAGTGTTTCATCACTCAATATTTAGCAGAGTAACCCTGATTCTGTCTCACAGCTTTCATGTATATTGGCTCTCCCGATCAATACCTCATCAGCACCTTGCAAGGTTGAGGTGCTGCTGGTAGATTTTAACAAATAGTTGAACCAGCTGCTGTGGAGGGAAAAATACTGCTGTTCCAACTCTGTGGTGTCTTCATTCTCTAAAAGCCTTCAGGCTCTTATTTTGTTGTTTCTGTTTCTGAAAATTTATCAGCAGCATTATGATCTGTGGCTAAAAACATCTGCAGTACATCCTAATCATATAAAGTAATATCCATGGTATGTCCAGCAGCACAGGTTCTTTGTGTAGAATGTTTGAACACGCCTGTTGTGCTTATTTGTTGGCTGTGCATGATCTCTTGGTTTTCTTGATAATAGATTAATTTGGTTCTTCAGTAAAAAATCATTTTATGGCAAGTGTTTTTAAACCTGGAGAAGACAGTTTAATCTCTGTTGATGTGGCATCTTTCAGTGGCAGCATGTCAAACACAGAGAAAAAGCCTTGCTTTAATCCTAATGATCTTTGGCTGCCAAGCGGCTTCTTTAATTAGCCTGCCAACCTTAGTGCCACTTATGCCACGTATAATCTAAAGCAAACTTGGAACAGTTTGTGCTTGGTAATAACACGCTGGTGTCAAACCTGCAAATAAAAACTGAATGTTTGTTGTTTTTTTAATGAATCAGAAAGTGGTTATAGAAGTTATTTGTTCTGGCAGCAGAAGGGTCAGAGGACTCTTAAGGTCTTACTGGCACACAACAAGCTTTTAACTAAAGTGTGTTAAATATAAATGCTACCTCTGTGTGATGGAAAGTGAAGACAGATTTCAAACAAAATCTTTCAACAACAGAAGAGTGTTGCACCGGCTCCTTGGTACAGAACTGGCTGCAGGCTGTTGGTGCAATATTTATTTATTTAGTTATTTATTCCTCTTAACTGGTCTTGACTGGATCTTGGTGTACCTGTTCAAAGACCTTCTGTGGTAATTCAAACTCAGGTGAAGACAACTCACAGCTGTTCAGTTTGGTCAGTAACAGAGCAATGGTCAGAAAAGAGAAAATTACACATTAATGTGATTTTACTTGTGTGCTATAAAAAATATGCATTTTATTTTTACTGTCTTTTCTAGGGTTTGGTCACTTTTCTTTAAAAATTATAAAAGGTAATATATTTGATAGAATGTAATTATATAATGTACAAGAGAAGGTTTAAATAATAACAATAAAAAGTTTTGTGGTTTACCTGTAACAGATGGTCTAGCATTGTGTTCTTAAATAGCCAGCTTGGGTAGAATAGCTACTGTTGATAGCACGGCATCCATAGTGTAGTAGAGGCAAGCGCCCATCCCTCTTAAACCAACAGATCCACTTGTGTAATGTGTGGCTTTGCTGTTGTCTTCAAAGTGTCTATTTGAGCCCAAACAATAATCTTTTCCTAAACCTAACCAAGAATTTTTGATACATAAACCAAACCAAACTGTGGCTGAAAGAAGAAAATCTTAGCAATCAATTGTGGTTTTATACAGCCCTCAAACCTCAGTCTCCTGGGTGAAAATCCTGTGTGTGACCCAGATATCTACTCCAGCTTCCTCTCTACGTAGACTTGAGTCACTCTTTATGCTACTTCACCTTGCCTTTTCAGTGTAAGTAGTCAAATAGTTGCTATGTGACTAATTAAACCTGGATGCAATAGCAACTCCTTTTTTTTTCTTTTTTTAACATTGCTGTTTTTAGGCTTACTAAAGTGATATACTGTATGAGGTGTGATCAAAAGGTTCTGAGAACACACCTATAAAAATAAAAAATTCTTACCTCATTTAAATGTGGATAATCTCACTTCCAAATTGAAGGTTCTCTGTGTTGACACACTGGAGGATCCGGTGCCTGCTGCAGAAGTACAAGTACAAGGGAACAAAACAGGATTTCTGCTTAGAGATAAATTTGCAGCCACACTGAAAACAGGGTACAAAAACATGACTGGGTCTGGGAAGAAAAGGATATGTTCTCAGAACGTTTTGATCACTACTTGTGTGCTTCATAGCAATGACCTTCCTGGCCTTTTGTGCAGAGTTTAATTTCTTTAAATCTAAATGCATCATTTCTTCTGTCCTCGTGTTTGTTTGGTTAGATGTTATTGTCTGCTTGCAACTGAGTAAAATTTGCCCACAGACTGAAAAATACTACAAAAAAAAAAAAAAAAAAACTTCAGTAAAGTTTGAAAATTCTTCTCTGAGAATTCAGCAAACTTGAACAACTTTTTGGGGAGTTTTATAAACTTTTTTTTAAATGCATGATTTAGTAATGAGTAAAACTACTCTTATGTATATGTCTAGTAAATATGCATCTGTACTAAAACAAAGTATCAAAGTATTAAACACTGCTAAGTAAGTAAAACTGATTTGCACTGATCCTGGGTATTATAAACCAGCTGTGACTTCACTGCTGTCAAAACCACAGAACACATTTAAACAATCCAGTGGAGTCCATGTAGTATGCAACAGACACTGACTTTCTTCCCAGCCTGTGATATCTAGCTCTTTCTCCCTTGACATGTTTCCCATCCGTCTCTACACTTTCAACTATTGAATAAAAGCGAAAACACCACTCTAAGAATGATGCAAAATGATGCAAGCGATCCATACAGCAGTTGCAGTGTGGAGTTTTCCAGAGAGAAAACTGCACAAAATATATACTAACTAAAAACTACCAGTTGCTGTGACTCATCCTGTATCTTTAGCCTGTCAACAGTGATGAGGTCACCTACCCACCCCTACCCCTACGGGTAGGTTAGGTTTGAGCAATATGCTAAACAAGCAGATTTACAGAAACAAATCTAAAGTCTTATACATGCATTTTGGATGTATTGGACTTATAATTCTTTTGTTTTTAGACTTACATTTGTGTGTGCCAATCAGGTGAAAATTCCATAAAAAAACAATTAAATCTAAATCTAACCCCACCCCTAATCCCAAATATCAATTCAAGTCAATTCAGTTTTATTTGTATATTATGCCAATTCACAACAATGGTCACCTGAAGAGTTTTTATGTTATAAGATAAAGACCCTACAATATTAGAGAGAAAACCCCAGCAATCAGACGATCCTCAGTGAGCACTTGGTGACAGTGGGAAGGAAAAACTCCCTTTTAACAGGAAGAGACCTCCAACAGAAAAATGATCAGGTTGGGGGGTGAGGGGAAAGAGACGAGAGAAAGGGCGAGTGTGGGGAGACAGGACAAAACACACACTATGGGAAAGACAGAAGTTAATGACATGCAGCAGTGGTGTATGAACATGTGGGGAGTGAAACGAGGTGAGTGCAGAAGAAATGCTCAGTGCATGGGAAGACCCAGCAGCGTGAGCCTATAGCGGTATAACTAAGGGATGGTTCAGGGTCACCTGATCCAGCCCTAACTACAAGCTTTATGAAAAAAGAAAGTTTAAAGCCTAATCTTCAAAGTGCAGTGTCTGTCTCCTGAACCCAAACTGGTTCCACAGGAAAGGGGCCTGAAAGCTGAAGGCTCTGCCTCCCATTCTACTTTTAGAAGCTCTAGGAACCAAGTCCTCAGTCTGAGAGCAAAGCGCTCTATTGAGATAGTATGATACTATGAGGTCTTTAAGATAAGATGAGGCCTGATTATTCAAGACGTTGTATGTCACTTATGATTATAAGCTGTGAGCTTGGCAGTTGTCATATCGTAATTTGTGTGGACCCTACCTCGTAATATGTGTAAGGTGCTTCACACTCATTGGGAAAGTATTAAGCTTGCAGGTGTGTCTGCGTTTCAAACTTAGATTTTAAATGAGTACAGCAGAACTTGTAGCCTTTGAATACAGTTCTGATCTGATGCTTTTGGATGTCAGTAAGTATTTCAGCTTCTAACATGCAGAGGATGTCTCCTGCAGCAACTGTCTTCGTTTCTCAGACAGAAAAAGTGATCAAAAGTCCTGACCCATGCAATGTCACGTATCAGAGGAAGGAGAAAAAAGGCTAACTGTCTAAAGTCAAGAGGACGCTTTGTTTACAGCCACATTTCTGCGCCCTGGGCCTCATGTCTGTATGATTTCTCTCTGCGTCTCGTCTGGCTCTTAGCTCTCACTCGCACTGAGCTTCTCGCACATTTGTGTAGCTGTCAGTCATGTGAGTCAGCCTTCATCATCGTCATCCCCCTGAACCGTCCCCCTGGGCTGACTGCTGTGGCACGATGGGTCGAGGTCATGATGTAACCTCATCAGACAGCACAATGAGAGGGATGAGACGGAGTGAGCAAGCAGGCTGAGGCTTGTGTGTCACTGGTTAACTGTCCTGACCTTCCAGGAAATATTCACAAAAAAAAAAAAAAAAAACCTGATGTGGGTTTGTTTTTAGTACCTAAAAATGATGACGTCAGTCTGTTACTTCAGCGCTGTCCTCTGCACCAGAATAGCTTGACTGACATGAAATCTGGTCTCTAGATATTCATTATATTCATATTCATTCACCTAACTACAAGCTGAAACAGTTCATGATGGGAGACAACACATCTAACGTTTCCACCAGCTGGATCAGATTCTAGTCTTTGACCACAACACATCTGACGACACAACTGCTCAGTAACAAATGAACATTCAGCAGGTGGAAATAATAAATAAGTGATAGTATAGTATGTATCTCAACATGAGTTATAGACAACACTTCCCTGCCAGTGTTGCACAGTAAAATCTTCACTATTTTGAAGAGTTTCTGTGCACTGAGACCGTTAAATTGAAGGGTTGCTGCAGGAAGGGTTGAGTTTGTTTCAACAGTAGTAACTTTAGCAGGCCAATGGGTGTGCATCAGAACCAGGCTTTAAAGGTACAGTAAATAACTTTTTGAGGTTATTTAATAGAAAAACAGAATATTGTACTAAATATACATTGATTAGTGTGTAATTACGGCTTCCAACAAATTGATGCATTCTTGTTAACTTAGAATTAATCCATTAAAAATACATAGGAGTGGTGAGCCAGTTTGTGGAAGCCGCCATATTGCCCCACCATCTTGAATACAGTGGCTGAGGTGGACATTAATCGCCTAATCACGTTTTACGTATGTGGCTAGAGATCGGCAGAGGAGACGGAGGAGAAGAGAACTCGTAGAGGCAAATTTGCTGTGGAGGCAAATTTTAATTCATGCCTGCACCTTCAGACTCAAGATATGAAGGATCATACCTCTGTTTTATCATCTGAGGAGGGGTCCCCTTTACCAAAGAAGCAAAAACAGGAATAAAAGGGACAACGTGACCGGCATCGGGACAAAACAAGAGTAAATATTGGCATAGTAGCTTTTCCCACATGGAAGGAGTTGCAGAGAGAGGATTTTAAAAGTGACGATGAAGTCGCCTGCTTTCTGCTCGACAGGTAATTCAACCTAACCCTCTGTAGCCCAAAATTCCAGAGAATTCCCAAATAAAGGGGAAATCTGATAAACATTCTACACACCTAAATTTAGATAAACATGCTAATTTATTCATGATATTGTCGTGATTACTTATTGTCAGCAGATTAGACATGTGACCCTCCTGTCTCCGGACAGCTGACAGCGAGCCGGCTGAGGGTACAGTCTAAATTTACTTTTTTTTTTATCTCTCTCAGCTGACTAAAAGGTGTTTGTCCTACAGTGGCCACCGTAGCTAGGATTACGCACTTGAATTGGGAGGGGTAAGAAAACACAGTTCAGTTGACTGCAGTCTGCAATCTACTGACATCTAGTGGTGACATTTTACACACTGTAACTTGTTTTAAACCTGCATTCTTTCTACCAGTCAGCAGGAGGCAAACAGAAGTCTGCATGCATAGAAAGTATATAGGAAAACAACCCTGCTGCTCACTTGTACACTATGATGTACACTAATCACTGAATTCAGGAGTTTTCAGTCCCATTGCCACAGATGTATAAAATGAAGTACTTAGCCATGCAGTCTGCCTTTACAAACACTTCTGACACAATGGGTCGTTCTAAAGAGCTCGCCAAGGGGTGCAGCCCCTCAGTTCATCCTCTGCCTGAAAACAACCAGTGTTGTTCTTGTTAAAACAACTTGAATTTGATTGGCTGTCCATTGTAAACAGAAAGTTTAATGTGAGTGGGGCTTCTTTGCTCACAGCCAGAGATGTGTGCCTGAGATATTCCCTCTCTTGCTGATGTCACCAAGAGCCAAGAGTAGAAATAGAAGTGTGAAACTGAGTGTTTAGAGCAGTCCACAGCCTGAGCTTTTGGCTCACAGGGATTACTTGTACATACACTGACTTCATTATTAGAAACTTTGGCCATGTTTACCACTGGAACAGGATATACTGTGTATGACTGAAAGACAGAAAAAAGCAGAATCAGTTTGGTTTTCTCCAGAGGATAAAACAAAGACGCTTTGTGCAGCATTCTGACATTTCCAGGGATTAAAACACTTGAAGGCATCATTATGGACAAAAAACCCCCACACTTTACTACTGATGGTGTCACACTCTGCCATTGATCTACAGTCAGTGAGGGTTTGTGCCAAAATGTGTAGCAAAGTGCCAAAAACAAGGAAGAAGATGGCTTCTGGCAATCATACATGGCTGTCAACAGTAGGAAGTTAAAATCTTCCCCAAAACAGCTTTTATGAGTAAAGAAAAGTATAAAACCCGATGATTTGGCCTCAAGGATGCAGATAAACTTTCATGGTAGAATGTGAGCACAGCTTTGTTTCTAAAGAAAAACCCACATGAATACATCTTTGATATTTAAGCTCTAATAAAATAATTCTAAGCAAAACTCCTCTCTGAGCTGCTTAGATTACCAGTCTCCATATTGTTTGATTGATCTGTCGATTCTGAAATGTTTGCAGTGACTCCTCCAGACTCTCCTGAGTTAAAAGCTTAAATACATTGCCTCTGAATGGCAGCCAAACTCACTGAAGACAGCTCTTAAAAAATAGTAAGATTGATGCTAGAAATATTTTGGATAATGCAATTATATACACAGTACATGGTGAGTCTGCTGGGAATAACAAGGTCAGTATGTTCTGCCAGTTCTTATATTGTGAATTAATTCCACTCAATACATTTTTATTCTCTTATTTTCTTTTCAGCCTTTGCTTCATCTTGTTTCTGCAAGCTCCCCTCTTCACCCACACCGATCATTAAAAGCTACAATATACATGTTTTTACCTTCAGGGTTGACGGGTAATTGTTGTTGATAACCAATTTCTGTGCCCACAGTAGCAGAAAATAAACCAGAGGGCAATGCAGGCTGCATTTTAATGATAGAGCAGGAAGTCAGAGAGTGAGGACCCAGAGCCAGAATCAAAATAACACCAGTGAGGAAGAACAGAGTTAGATGGGAGGAAGGAGGCATGTTCAAGTGTGTGTGTGTGTGTGTGTGTGTGTGTGTGTGTGTGTGTGTGTGTGTGAGTGTGAGTGTGAGTGTGAGAGATAATACTTGCAGTCCATCCAAACCCAATAAAGGTTATGGTGACATCTCCAAGGGGGAGATGTCATGTGAAGTGTGTTATGAGAGCAGGACTGTGGCCTTTACTGTAGGTTAACATGATTACTGACATAATGCACACACACACACACACACACACACACACACACACACAGATATGTTTCCATAACTTCGAAGGACATTATATTGATTTCTCATTCATTCTTTGGAGATTTATCCCATTGCCCCATCCTAACTTTAACCCAAATGTAACCTCAAGTCTTCACCTTAAAGTGGACCTATTATGCTTTTCCTTATGTCCTGTCATACCTATCCTGAACCAATGGCAGATGTTCATATTAAACATGATCAGAGTTTCAAAAAATGAGGTCTGCACTGCACAATCAAAGGACACTGCACGCTCATAGTGCAGTGTCCTTTGATTTCACAGTCAGATCTGTCCCTTTCTCATCACATCCATCACCAAGACGGTGGCAGCCAAAATGCTCTTCTCATGGCTGTACAACAGGACTTCTAACCAGCTGCTGACGCCTGAGAGTCCATTTGCAGTGGATCGCGTGAGTTGTAGGGTGGAGTCACCATGGTCAGGCTTGCTCTGACTCAATTAAATTTGGGGATCTGGGGAGTTTGTAACAGTAAATGCCATCTTGAGGCATCTTGAGCTGTTACTGAGCAGTATTTACAGTGTGGTGGGGTGCAGTGTCCCGCTGAGGGAGGCCCCTACAGTTGGGGTTATTGTTGCAATGGGAGGTATGCATGGTCTCCACCAAATGCGGGTGGTACAAGTCAGAGTTACAACCACATGAAAGGCAGGACCCAATGCTTCCATTGTCACATGATAATGAGTGTTACTCACTTCACACGTGGTTTCAGTCTTATGTCCGATTGGTATATGTCTCCCTAACATAAGTGCACAAATAAAATGTTCTTTTTAAAAAGAGTCTGTGTGTGTTGGCTTTGTGGAGATGCAGTTCAGGAGCTGTTTATCCTCGAGGTTTTTCCTTGTGTGGAGCTTCATGAGTGTGTCAGTGTTTGTTGATGTGGAAGCCGAATGTGGAACCTGTTAGAAAACATCTGTCAGTCCGAGCCCCGAGGACAGAGAGCAAAGATGTGACACAAACTGATATTCATAGCCGAATACTGTGTGGGAATACATTTATGTTCAGTGTGTGAAGTGAATGTGCTCACTGGTGTAATATCCTAAACACAGATTTTTTTTCTACTGACTCCACCAACTTTTTGGCTGCATTCCAGCATCTTTTTCAAAGAAGAAAGATTATTATGGAAAACCTTGTTTAAAATGCTGCATCGCAGATCTGTTCCCAAAGTCAGGGCTGAACACAGCTTGTTTTTGCATATAGTTTGTCGTGAAATTTGGACATACATGAAAACATTTTAAAATGCTAAATGTTAGCATGTCCCTATAAATCCACGATACTGTGTGAGTGTACACACACCAGTGTTGCTGCTGTGCTCAGATAGCTCAAAGCTTTGACAGGAATCCAGCATGTTGGACCTTTTAACAGCAGACAGGTTTGGCACTGCTTTCCATTGAGGTGAGCTAGTTTCAGGCTCTTGGTATTATTAGCTTCATGGAACTGAGCCACTGGAAATGAAATTAGCTTTACCCGTTTTCCTGCTGTGACAAGTGGAAAAAAAAAAAAAAAAAAAAGCTCTGAAAACAGACAACA
>VUQI01025929.1:0-15596 GCA_015106735.1 Paratilapia polleni | reverse complement strand
AAAACCACGTTTTTTTTTTTTTTTTTTTTTTTTAAATCATATAATCTCTAATGATGAAACTGTGCAACATACAGATTAAGAAACAGACTGCAACAAAACTGTACATTTGAACCCCTTTATTATATAGTCCCTTCTCATTACTGTTTTGAAGACACACTCTGTCCTTGAAGTGGTATCATTGATGCATTTCAGGTTAACAGGCTGCATATTTAACAGCCTGTAAATTGACATGAAACCTGAGCATATTGCTGAAAATCTGGACATTTTACTTCTCCATTTTGTCAATCAGCTCTCCCATCTGCCCATCCGTCTGTACCCCTTTCCTCCTCTCCTCTCCGCCTCGGTGTCTTACCTCAGGGCTGGACAGTTTGGCCTCGGTGAGCACCAGGGCGGTGGCGTTGACTGCGTGAGCCAACTCCTGCTCCACCAGCTTGTGGGTCTTGGCTGCCTCGCGGATTCTGAGGAGGGCAAGGCAGGAAATCATCAACTTGAAAGAGCCGTAATTATTTTTCGACAAGTTGAAAAAGCACAATTATGGTAGTGATTGTTCAAACAAGTTATTACAGCCTGTTGACAGGACATATTTACCCACCTTTAGGTTTAGTTTGTTGATGCTTGGATTCAAAACTTCAGCACCATCAAAATGCAATTTAAAAACCCTCACTTTACGTTATATTTAAGCTTTCTCCTTCTCAAAAATGGCAGCAGGTAGAAGCGTTCACATCTTCTATTGTGCCCTTAAATTATTTGTAACAAATCTCTTGAATAAAAAAAAAACTCCCTTTATGGACATTTTCTCCACATCAGAGGCAACATTACAAATGTAATTAAAATATTCATCATCCTGAAAGGAAGGCAGTTTTGGAGACATAACTGAAGCCATCATCATAAAGCGGGCAAAATGAGACAGGAAGAGGAAACTGCAGAGAGACACCAGTTGTTTATAAATGAGAAAAAGAGAAATAAAACGGCTCATCGGTGCAACAGAGAAAAACTTATACCGACTTAGCAAATAAGCCGGTTAATTGCAGTGGGATGAAGGAATCCCAAAATTACCCCTTTACGGTCTTCACACACAAACAGATGCAGATCATCAAACAGTGCTCAAAAGCCTGCTTTTCTGTGCTGTGAGCTGTGGAGTCTGCTCAAATGTAATCAACCAAAGCATTCTCTAGTAATGTTTGAAAAATATGACTTAATAATGTAAATAATTAACCATGCCTTAACATATTTAAGACAAACTTACTATGTATAAGAGACCAGAATCTATGGAGTGTTTACATCAATAACACCCCCTCCCCCAAGCAATCATGATAACCCCTAAAAAACTCTTTTTTCTTTTCTACAGGTATGTAGCCTTCAAATGCCTAGAACAATAGCCACTTGTTGTTTTTTGAAGGGTTTTAATGTGAAACATCTGAAGGAAGAGCGCATTTTCACTGGCATTAGTTTAACAAAGAATGATGAGTAGAAACATATATTAAATATTAAAGAAACATTTCATTTATACACTCACCGACCACTTCATTACTTAATTACATTGTTAATGCAAATATCTAATCAGCCAATCACATGGCAGCAACTCAATGCATTTAGGCATGAAGGCATGGTCAAGACAGGACGACCTGCTGAAGTTCAAACTGAGCATCCGAATGGGGAAGAAAGGTGATTTAAGTGACTTTGAACGTGGCATGGTTGTTGGTGTCTTGGGTTTACAGAGAATGGTCTGAAAAAGAGAAAATATCCAGTGAGCAGCAGTTCTCTGGGTGAAAGTACCTTGTTGATGTCAGAGGTCAGAGGAGAATGGTCAGACAGATAACACATCATGTCACAAAGCTCAGATCATCTCAAACTGGTTTCTTGAACATGACAATGAGTTCACTGTACTCAAATGGCCTCCACAGTCACCAGATCTCAATCCAATAGAGCACCTTTGGGATGTGGTGGAACGAGAGATTCACATCATGGATGTGCAGCCGACAAATCTGCAGCAACTGTGTGATGCTGTCATGTCAATATGGAGCAAAATCTGTGAGGAATGTTTCCAGCATCTTGGTGAATCTGTGCCATGAAGAATTAAAGCAGTTCTGAAGGCAAAAGCGGGTCCAAACCGGTACTAGCAAAGTATACCTAATAAAGTGGCCTGATGAGTGTATATACATATTTTTACATAACTTTTTTACAACTTATCCATTTAAACTATTAACAGTTAAAGTCATGCATGATTAAAGGGTGTGGTCATTTCGACTGAGAGGTGGATGCCACCATAGGATGTCTTGCAGGGCTTTTTTTTTGTTTGTTGTTGTCTGGAACATTTTTTTATGTAAATATCTGACAAATAATATGTCCTGCTGTGTCGTACAGCCCGTTCAAATAGTTCGAGCTCCAGTTCTGGAGAGTTTCTGGCCCCAAAACACCAAGATGGCAATAGCCATAATGCTAAAATGGAGGTGGATGTGTGTCAATCATACATGATCACCTGTGATCGACGCACACTGATTATCCAATAACTGCAGATCAGTCAAGACAAGGAGAGCAAATATCAAGGGCCACCTACTTGCTGATGAGAGTATCGGCCACGATGCCCAGCTGTTGAACCTGAGCGCACTCCTCCTCAGTCAGGTACTCCATGGACTGCTGGGAGTTAAGGCGGGGCCTGGTGGCGCGGTAGCTGTCGATCTTCCTCTTGTCCTCCCACGACTTTAGCGTGCTCTCAAACGCCTGGTTGTAAAGAGATGGAGAAGATCTTTTCAACGTTCAGGCAAGCACAGTTAATAAACTTGCAGTGCTGCTGAGCACATCTTTAAAAGACACGTCTGCATCAGCCAGTAATTCAAAATAAAACATTCAAGAGCCACCTGATACCTGATACCTTTGAAGGGTTTCCCTCTCAGGTATTCTGAGCATGCATTTTACCTCATGTCTAAACTAATATACAAGAGGAAAACATCTTTTTATATTATGAAGGCGTTAAGAAAGAAAAGTGTTTCATTATGAATTTAATTTAACAAAGTGCCAATAATCATGCCTCAAGCAGGCATCCAGCAGGGAAAACATTTACCCAAGACATAACTGTCACTATTTCACTGAATAAAAGCCACATTTAGGAGGACAAAACCAGTGAGCCAACATCGGTCTCTCTCTGTGGTGCTTAAGGAGGGAAACCATGGAAACAAACTGCCCAAATGTGCTTGGCTCAAGAGAGCTCTCAGAGGTTTGAGCAGCATGAAGGGAGAACAAACACGGTGGGTATGGATGTGATTTAAGAAATCCCAAAATAGAAAGAGTCAACAACCCAGGCGGAGAGCTGAAGCTGGAGGAGCTGAGAGTGGATTTTCAGCTGCAATATTTATGAAAGGGAGAGCATTTCAAGCCGCTGCTGGTTTTCATATGCACAAAGCAGACACACATGTATGCACATTGCCAGATAGCAGTTTGCTGTGTATGTGCTGGAGCTTACTCTGTCTCTGGTGAGCATTTGCGCGCGGTTCTTGTGGACGATCTTGACGATGCCGGGCGGCTGGATCCAGGCCTCTCCGTCCACCTGCACGGGAACCCCCTCCTCCCCCAGGATGGTGATCTTCACCTGGCGGCACTAAGAAGCGGCAGAGCAGAAAACAGCAGCTGTCAGACAGGAGGTTTTGAGTGCTTTTCACCAGCTACCCCCCCATCTGCTCGACCTCCTCTGTCCTCTGCTGACGAACACCGAGCGACTGATGTGAAAAACCTACAATTTTAAGAATTCATCTGCAGTGATGCATTTTGTGGGTTGTTGATCTTGGATTTTCTTTGTATTACTAAGGTGTGGCTCTGCTTCCAGGCCTTTTCTTAAACTGTTTGAATGTTTATAGTTTTGCTGGATTTTATATGTCTTTGTTTCACGGGCTGGAGAGTGAACCTCCAGGCTTGGACCGAACAACTCCAGTAAAACAGATTTGCAGATCTAAACATGACCGATCACAAGCCTATTATTTCTTTTGTTTGCCAAATTTCGCATATTGTGTTGTAATACTAGCAGTATTTTTACTGTTAGATTCTACCTTTATTCTCTTCCAGATCACCAAGGCCTTACAACCAAGAAAGTTGACCGACCAAGAACGATCTGATTTTCAGTAATTATTCAATGAAAATGATTATCCGGGTCAAAAGAATTTACAGTAACAGCACGGTTGCAATATTTACCTTTAATCGACACTTCCTACAGGAAGGAGTGTCTGCTAACATCCTGTTTTGTTTTGTTTTTGCAGAATCTAAAATTCTCCAACAATGCTGAGCCAAGTTTTTTTTTTGGTGCAGACAGTATCTTCTTGTCTTTTATCTCCTTTGACATAATTTTGTGCAGCAGCAGCAGCAGCCACACACTTTGGTTGTAGATAGCTAGTTAGTCGTGCTATGTTGAAGCACCACAGGCACTGGATTTTTACAATAATTTCAGCAAGGACCCCAGCCCCAAACGCGAATGAAAAACATTTACTGATAATGAAGCAACAAGCTAGGGTTTGGGGAAGGCCTTTAGTGAGGATCAGTGGTAGGTCCCGGGCCTGACAGATCCCCCTGATACCTTTGAAAGAGGATGAAAACAGGAAAAAAAAAAAAAGGGGGGGAAATGGAAACAAGAACAACGTACGACAAGAAGGGGAGTGTTTGGAATATGGTCCTGCTCTAGTTACTGCATTATTTCGTATTATTATCTCAAATCTCATAATTTTTTAACATCATGGTCATCACTGGTGTATTGAGACACCCCTAGTTTAAAATAAATGCCAGTACTTGAGAATATTTTTGGTTTGTATCTTACTCAGAGGCTCTTTGCTGTTCAGCAATCTGAGAATTTATGCAGTTAAATTTAATCCGATGTTGCAGTAATGCGGTTTAAAGTCAGTGAGGGTCAGACCTTCAGCTGAATATTTAACAAGAGTCTACAGTCATGCTAGCTCATGCTGCTCTCGCTTTGAGCTATTGGTTCAGCGGTGTTCGTGTGTATATTAAATATTTGTTAGGTTTGTTTTCTTAGTGCGGAACATGAGCCACTCGCTTTGGTTCTGCTTTGTTTTTGTTGCTTCCTGTTACGGAGAATAAAGCCCTAGCTTCGATAAGAGTTTATGTGCACCTGAAATATCAGTCTGACAGATCGAGACGTTGGTGTATGCTGGTTCTGAATTTATGTGGAAATGATTGTCACCCTCTCAGTCAACTTAACAGTGGCCGAACTTTCCGAATGTGGCTTTTGGAAAGCCAGACTAAGATGCTGGTGTTTGGCAGCTGTAAACCAAAGTAAGAAAAGGATTTTTAGGAGACTATCAGATGTCATAAAGGTGAGAGAATTATATGCGTGTGTGTGTTACCTGTGCAATGCGATGGTGCTGCAGGTTGATGACTCTGGACATGGCCATCTGCATGCTGCCAAACACCGCCACCACCTCCAACTTCTTGTCGTCAAATGACGGAGCTCCAAAGTTCTGGAGGTGCAGGTGATGAAATTAAACAACAAGAAAATCGACTTCAAAACTGAACAGCTTTCAAGCTTGTCGAGAAATATAAAGTTTTGCTTTATATTTTAAACCGTCTGAAGGCCCGGTTGCACAACACTCACATTGTCCTCCTTGGTGCCTCCCCAGAAGTTGATACCGCCTGCATAGCTGGGGATATTGAGGACAGCCAAGCCCTGCAGACTCGGCAGAGACATGGGAACCCCGTCACACTGTGGAGAGAAGAGAGGGGAAGTTTAAAGATGAGGGAAAACTCAGGGGGTTTCAGGAAAACGTCTCACAGCTATTTTTTCCCAAAAGAGAAGCTGTTAAGAGTGTGTCTGTGTGTGCGTGTGTGTGTCTTACCTCCAGCTGAACTCTCTGCTCCAGGTTCTTGTACGTCTTCTGGACCAGTTCTTTGGTCCCCAGAACCCCGTACCACATCATGTTCTTGGTGCGACTACTGCAGAGGGAAAAGGAAACCAATCAGGACTGAGCACAGTTCCTGTTTCCCATGTTTTATCCATCAGCTAGCTATAAATACTACTGCCACAGCCACGGAGAGGAGGTGAACTGATCTGTTACTGTGTAACTTACAAATTAAATAAAAAGTAACAAAGTACAAGAGTAAATTGATTTAAGCCGCTAATTGTTGCGCTTCCACCATTAATAGGGCGATAGTGGCGGAATTTTAAGATCTCTCATTGGATGTTTCTTGCTGAAATGCACCTTTATTAACACGTTACTGAGAATACCTTGGATTAGTAGGTCATATGCACAGTATTAGTGAGAAATGTCACTTTGGCAATGACATAAAGCCTGTTAAATTAATGACAGAAGACATTAAGCGTACAGCTTGATTACCCTATAATCTTTTCCCTTCACTTTATGCTGTTGTATCACTTGCTCACTTTACATGGATCAAAGATTCGATCTAAAACCTGAACAATAAAAAGCTCCAAGCATGTGTGTGGTGAAAGAGCAAAGAGAGGCGTCAAGTTAAATAATTCAATGGGAGGACGGCTCTGTGAACACTTTATAATCAGGTTTGTGTGTCTGTGTCCTCTTGCCTGCATTTTTTCGGGTGCTCGTCTCTCTTGTTGTTGAACTCCAGGGAGATTTTGGCGTCCAGGCCGATGCCGAAGTAGTTGTTCATCACACACTTCTCTGAACATTGTCTGCAGACAGAAACCATGCATACGGTTTATTATGGCACGAGTGTGAGCACTCCTGCCCGCGGTGTGTTTTTAATTTATGTGCAGACTTACACAGAGTCCTCGTTGAAGAGGACTGTGTTGAGGCTCTCTGGTTTCTCCAGGACAATGGGAGAGGTGGGACTCAAACCTCCCTGACCTGGACAGAATTGTGATAGTAAGAGAAAGGTCTTTTAGAGTGAAAACCCGCCACACCTTAAGGAATGACTAGCCTTCAAACCCTTTCAGACAAAAACACAGCAGTTTGAGTTTTTAAATTAGTGATGTGCGTGCTGACGGCGTTTTGGTGTCCCTTCCCCTCGTATCCCTTCTAAGTTCAAACTAAAGCGACACTTACGAGGCTCGGCATCCTTCAGCTCCTCACTGTTTTCTCTTTTGATGGAGGACGAGGACGACATCCTCTGGACCTGCGTGTGCCGGTTCTGCTCATCAACCACTGAAATGATGATGAATGATGGGTGAGTTGCACGCAACGCGCTCATATTTACAAAACAAGCCAGCCCTGATGCTGAACATTAAATCACGATAGCGGGACAGCATCTTACCTTTCTCGGCCTGTTCGATGATCTGCCTGAGCGCTTTCTTCAGACTGTTGGCCCTGAGCATCAGCTGCTCCTTGGACCGATACGTTTTGCCCTCTGATCCCGACTCACCGCCACTTTCCCCGGGGCTTGAGCCGCCGCTCTCCTGGCTGGGCACTGAACCTGCCGGTACCACCTGGATGAAAGCAGAGTACAAATAAAAGCCTATAAAACCTGAAAAATATGCCCTGGTTTAGTGCTGTTAAATGGCTTTTTGTGGAATTCCTGATGTTACCCGACGTCCCAATACGATCTATTAGATTTTATAAGCAGCGGGAGCCCTGCAGCATCATCATCAAAGTACCACCAAAGCAGCAGTACTCAACCCGAAAACGTCTCCTCATTCATAAATTTTTACGATTCCTGCTTTGCACAGCCTATAGTGGTGCAACATCGGCGAGAGGCAGCAGTTAAAATCCATTTAACGGCAGGACTGTGGATACGCACAGAACTTTGAATCAAAGGTAAAATTCAGTGCACTTCCTCTTTTATTGAGCAGAAGGTTTAAATCATGCTGACAGTTTCAAGGCTGCGCTGTTTCTTCTAAAGCAATGACATCAATCTGTGGATAAAAGACTCCATAGGGTGCAGACACACAAAGCTAAATGATGTTTTGCTGTTTAGCTCCCGTGAGGAAACTTAAAATGTGTGCAAAGCTGCCGTGTTTTTTTTGTTGTTGTTGTTTTTTTTTTACTCGAGCTCTTGTAAAGAGTCAGGTTGGATTGAAAGGCTGGAATGGGTGTAAACAGTTGGGAGTTATGCAGGTGTTGTATTTTCAGCCCCCACGAGTGTCTGCCTGGGCCTGAGTGACGTAAAAGAGGGATCAGAAGCTCCATACGGACACTGCAATGCAATGGCACTGACTGTGCATGTGTCCTTGAAGCACTGTCCTTGAACGGCACACGGGGCGGCTGTGGCTCAGGGGCGGCTGTGGCTCAGGAGGTAGAGCGAGTCGTCTACTAATCGGAAGGTCGGTGGTTCGATCCCTGGCTCCCCTAGTCTGCATGCCGAAGTATCCTTGGGCAAGATACTGAACCCCATGTTGCCCCCGATGCATTCATCGGAGTGTGAGTGTGTGTGAATGTTAGTAAGCACTTAAGTGTAGATAAAAGTGCTGTATGAATGTATGTGAGACTGGGTGAATGTGGCCTGTAGTGTAAAGCGCTTTGAGTACACAGAAACTGAGTAGAAAAGCGCTATATAAGTACCAGTCCATTTACCATTTACCATTTACCACTAAGAGGACAAGGAAACAGTATAAGAACAACATCTGTGGTGTCTGCAGCTCTCAAACCATCAGGATTCAATATCTCAGAAACAAAGCACGTCTTATCATCCACTTCAACTTTATTGTGGTAGTGTAGGAGCCAAAGGTGATTATGTATAATATGAAATGACAGTGTCTAATATTCCTTTGTTTGAGAATGACCCATCTAGTGGTTTGAATGGGTGTTGACAGGAGATAAAGATAACCTGGAGGTTATCCAGGTAGCATCCTTAGCTCTAGGCCTCTACAGACACTGCTCTTATTGTTTCAGACAATCCTAAGTTAATCTTTGCAATCTTTATTTTCAGTTTAGTCTGAATTCCTGGACACTGCATGAGTTTATTTATTTGAAATAAATATCGCTTTATTTATTTTAGCAATTCGCCTAACATGCAAAAGATCCTCGGTTCGAGACCTGGAGGGGACAACTCCCTGGGAGGTTAGTATCAGGAAGGGCCTGCATACATTGTGCCAACATTGATACTAACACTTGACTTTAAAATTTTAGTAATATATAAAATTAGGACAAATGGCATGGAGACAACATATTTATGCATAAATATGAAGCCAAGAATTAAAAGGTAAATCTAAAATATTAAGGTGATTTTCATCTTTCTCTAATTGTTCAGTCTAAAATAGTTTCTGGAAGCATTAAAGAGATAAAACTGGGTTTTGATTTGAAATTTCAGCTATTCTAGAAAATTTTTTTTTTTCTTTTTTCTAACTCATCCTTTGACCGCTCAGGTTTTTACCATGGCCCCTAACCCTCAAATTACCAACCAAACTGTAAACAAGCAGGTTTTGTCACTCTTTATGAAGTATTCAAATCTCTCTGCTTATTGGCAAAAACTATTTTGGGCTGTTTAGTGTTTTTTTAATCAGCTTTTCCTTCTTCTCACATACAAGGCCGTGAATAATCAGGGCCTGTCATAGTACCATACTATCCCAACAGACTGCAGGCTTACTTGTGGTTCCTAGGGTATTTAAAAGTAGAATGGGAGGAAGAGCCTTCAGCTTTCAGGCCCCTCTCCTATGGAACCAGCTCCCAGTTTGGATTCGGGAGACAGACACCCTCTCTACTTTTAAGATTAGGCTTAAAACTTTCCTTTTTGACAAAGCTTAGTTAGGGCTGGATCAGGTGGACTGAACCATCCCTTAGTTACGCTGCTATAGGTTCAGACTGCTGGGGGACTTTCTTCTTGACTCAGCTCTTTTCACTCCCGTATGCCACTACTGCACTCATTCATTTACTTTTGTCTGCTCTCTGATAGCTTGTGTTTTGTCCATCTCTTCTCTTTTCCCTCACCCCCTCCAACCACTCACAGCAGATGGCTGCCCCTCCCTGATCCAGGTTCTGTTGGAGGTTTCTTCCTGTTAAAAGGAGTTCTTCCTTCCCACCGTCGCCAAGCGTTGCTCATAGGGGATTGTCTGATCATTGGGGTTTTCTCTCAAATATTGCAGGAACTTATAAAGCACCTTGAGGTGAGTGTAGTTGTGAATTGGCGCTGTATAAACAAAACGGAACTGAACTTTTAACACCATGTAGAGTCCAATGACCGCTACATATGAATTATAACTGGTCCAATAAAGTCAGGGTTTGCTGTGCAAAGTGTAGCTGTATCAGGCTTTTCTCAGCTCGAGGACAGAAGAAATCAAAGGACACGGATTATTTCACAGCTTTAACTGTGCAAACAGTCTAACGTTTTCACACTGCTGTGTCTTCATCACATAACAGCAGGGATGCACATTGGATCCATACACCGAGGAGGGTGGAGCCCTTTGGCATTAAAAAACAAATATCCAAAACAACTGAATTTGTCATGTCTCCTCTAATTTCTTTCACTTGTATGCTTTGTTTTTTTGTTTTTTTTTTTTAATCCTTGTAACATTAAATTGAGGTCTGTATTGTTTGTGTCAGCTTAGATGAGCTACTTAGCTTTTGTATTTTCTCAGAGCTGTCATTCTTTAACAAATGTGCATTTGCACTTGCACTTTAAAGCGGTCTGTGTTTCTTTTTTGAGTAAGAAATAAAATATAAAAAAAAGAAACCTTTATGAACCTAAAGATGGAGACAGAAGAAGAAAGAAAAGAAAAATGTAAGGATAAAATAAAAAGAAGTGAAGGAATGGGGTGGATGGAAGGCTACGTAAATGAGTATAAATGGTTCAAGAACCGAAATGAACGTTATTAAACTAATTATCCAGTGAGAACTGCACACATGAGCTGACTGTAACTGTTTGCCTTATGTCTTTGTCAGTGTGGAAACATCCGTCTGTTTGCACAAGTCTCTTATAACCGGTTTTGTCATTACCTGGGCTTCGGCTTCCTCACTTAAGGCCTTGACGAGGGAATCGAGCTTCTCATTCAGCAATGCACACTGGGAGAGGAACACACAGACAGAGAGGAAGAGATTTCTATTACCTGTATTGCTTCATTTCTCACCTCAAAATTACCAGAGTGCAGTATAAATTTGGATGTGCAGCACACAACAGTGGTGGGCGAGATTTCTGTAATTGTCCATCTGTGAGGTTGCAGTAACACCTGATTTTTATTTGGAGAGATACGAGGCAAATTTCCTGCCAGGCATCAACAGTGCTTCACGTTATCTGGAAAATGACGGGTAAGCCGGAGCATTTGGTGGAAGCTGAATAGATTTTCTTGTTCTTATTTTTTGGAAATCTTTTTCCTCTCAGAGTGATTTTCTAGTTTCAAACCTCTCCTAATATCTGCAACAATTTGTCTAAGTACCCAGAATCATGTCTTGTTCTATTCTTCATATTGTCATATTTTTGAAAATAAAGCTTTATTAAAAAAAATTTAAAACATTTAAACTTGTCCACAATCAGGCCTACACCGGTCGGCGACCATCTGACAACTACCGGTTGCAAGGGAAAAACGTGTATTTCCTGAGGTTGGTGAGTGGTTGCTGGAGGTTGCTGGCAGTCGCTGGGTGAAATCGGTTGCAAAGAGGACGATGCACCTAAAACCACCTTCTGATTGCTTTGGTCGCTAGCAGATTGCCATGGTCGCACGTAATTTGCCTGGAAGATGTCGACTTGTCTGCAAACACTCGCCCATTACTCCCCGAGTGGTAGTGAAACTTGAAAAGCAAAAAGTAAAAGTTGTGCCTTAGTATTGCATGTTTCATGCTTCTTAAAGTTTCACTACCAGCCAAAATTATGGTTCAGCGGAGCTAGTGTGTGTCAGCCAGCCGTGGAGAAGAGCGAAGTTCTAACATACAAAGAGCTGAAGTGAAACTGAGTGTTAAACACAATGAAAAGTGTCCCCTGCAGCCACTGTCTGTGCTTTTCATGCTGTTTGGAAATGCAAACGGACACAATTGCAGTACCATAAATTACGCATTAGTTAGCAAGTGTCTGCAGACAAGTCAGAGTCTTCCATGCAAACTACGGGCAACCGCGGCAACCTGCTTGCGACCAAAGCAATCAGAAAGAGGTTTTTGGTGCAGCTTCCTCTTTGCGACTGATTTCACCTAGCGACTGCCAGCAACCTCCAGCAACCACTCATCAACTGGTCAGGGGAATGCACATTTTTCCTTCACGACCAGAGGTTGTCAGATGATCTTATCTCTCTCTCTAGGCCTGTGTGACTGAGGTCTAAGTGACCGATAAACCTGCTAAACATTAAACGTAAATGAGATCAAATATGACAACCGTGTGTGAAAAAATAAGCGCATACACCCTCAGTCAAAAATTTGTACGCATGGACTTATGAGTAGTATACTGCGTGTACTGGTATGCTGCCCAGCACTCCATCTAAGATAGTAAAACACGTAACTCGGATGTTATCCAGTTTATGTATCCAGACACAGATCTCATGTTAATGCCATGTGTAAATGTGACTACAATGATTTGACATAAGTAAAATAACTAAGAGAACAAAAACAGAATGAAAATGATCTAAGTATCAGTGGGTTAAAGTCCTTAGTGCAGAACAGTGAGGAGTGACTGTGACTTTGTTTCAAAATGTCTGCATCCCTTCAGTGCTCGTATTCAAACTTCCAGCTTCAGTGTCTCTTTTTAAATTCTAATGAAGAGTCAAATAATTCAGCAAGAAGAAAACATGAACTGCCAAAGGCGCAGATTACTAAAGGAGGGAGTGATAACGCTGAACCTTCAACTATATTTCACACTCTCCATTATACACACACATACACACCTACACTTGCCCACTAGTTACTGTTATACAAGCTCTTACATAACCCACGCGATTGCACACAAAAACATTTACCTTCTTTGCCATGGCATCCGCCTCCTCCTTGTTCTCCGTGGCTCTCTCGTACGCCTTCCCCACCTCCGCCACAAAATCATTCACCGTCCCACACAGAAACCTGCCGGGGAGGTGCACAAAGAGAGAAGGAAGGAGAGAAAGGGAGAAAGGGACGTGAAGGAGAAGGTTAACATGATTAACACTAAGAGTGGAAGAAATTATATGGTTAACATGTTTCAGATTGGGTGATTCACTGTGCAGTTACTGTGTTGGAGATTACAGACACACACAAACACACACACACACGCTCTCGTTTTATTGCCGCCTACCTGCCTGTCAGCTACGTCGCCTCCACATAGTCACTATTTACTCACAGCTGTTACATTGCTGCTGCATGACTCAGCGGGGAGGCTTCTCCAAACTCACAGTCATCGTACTTTTTAGCAAATATTGGATACTGTAAAATTGATCATCGCTCGTCCTCTACACAAACACACTGTCCTGTTTATGTCTTTCTGTGCAGCTCAGCCAATTTTTTTTTTATTTCCATATTAGATACCTGGAAATTGTAAGTGTTTTATTGCACCTTTTTAATGAATTTAAACTTGCTGCTGAATATTGTGCAAATGTCCTTTCAACTTCACGTGGAAGTACAATAGCAGGAATGCTACAATCAATCACGTGTAATTGCTCAACAGCTGCAGGCGGCTGCAGGGGACTGTCGGAGAGTTGAGACGGCATGATGCAAGGCCATTTTCGTTCTGGATGCAAACTCACAGTTGTGTCTCTGAAAAACCTAGCACACCAATAATTGTAAAGCTGTCAATAAAGGAGATTAGATACACCTTACAAAAGGCGCCAGATGAAACTGTTCATATGTTCAGGGAGCATCTGCGGTCGTCCACTTTTAAATAGTAGGGAATCTTCTGAATAAGATACGTGTTACAATCTCATAGTTTTTAATAATAATTATCATTATTCTTTGTAGGTAGCTGCAAGGACAGTTGTATTATCCTACAATATCCTGGATTTATAGCGTCCGTATGCCATTATCTTTAACATAGTAAATCTTGACTCTCTCTCCCCATTCATTTAGATAAGGGCTTGGTTTTGTTAACCCGAAATAAGCACCCAGAGGCTCTAACAAGATGTTTGCCAGGTGGCAAGACTTGTTTCTAGAAGGACACAATTGAGTCCTATAGATGACGCCTCCCATTCTTTATTGAGGGATTAACATACTACAGTGTTACATACTTACCTATATTTAATCTCTCTTTTTACTCTCGTAGTACGTTTAGCCCTCCTTACATTCATCTCTAGGGTTATCTGAGGATTTCGTCACCAGCTGTAAGCAGATGAATGTGGTCATTGCTGGGCTACAGAATGGCCACTATAAGAGGTGTGATGAAAGAAAAGGTCTGGGAATCATCTATATAAAAATAAAAAAACATTACTAGATTTAAATTTTGCCAATTTCCCTTTCCATTTCATTTCATTGAAGAGTCTTCAGTGTTCAGTCTTCATCCCCGCTGTTGTCACAGGGCGGATGCGATCCAGCCTGCGTCGCAGAGGCGCAACTGCTAGAAATGGAAGGGCGCCAGAAGCAGACTTCTAGGGAGTGATCTAAAAATCACAGCCACACCGAAAGCAGCCCAGAGGTGCACAAAAAGATGATCATGAAGAGGAGATTGGCTAAATTCAAACTGGGTAAGGTCTTTGATTGTTATGTGCTGATCCCCAGAACTTTCTTTGATCCGAACCTCGTACTCAGCTCAGTAGATTTGTGGCTTTTTAAAGTCAATTTCCAGCTTGTCTTTTTTTCCTCTTTTCAACAATAATAAATCTAGTTTGCTTATTTGTCTTTACTGTCACATGTGTCCCTGGCATGTCAGTAGCAGGTCATGTTTAAAGGGAGCCATTGGAGTCTGACAGCAGTCTAACATTACTTACTCTTCCTTTAATGGTTTTGCTGGCCGACTGACACCACATTTCTTACAGTAAACTGCACATAAACAACCCACAGTCTTTGTATTCCTATGAGATTTCTCTGATACCAACTCCCAGTAATGAACAAATTCAGTTCATTTAAAGAAATTGTATTTAAGAGTAAAAGGGAAAAAGTATCCAGCTGAACTCCCTAAATTAAATTTTAATGTTATTTCATACCTGAAGTCTGCTCGTGTGTCAAGCTGTTCTCTTGACCCGTGGCTAATCGAAACCTGTTAAAATTCTGCGTGCAGCTTTCACATTTTAGACCAGCAGAGACGCCTTTCTTTGTCAAATAACACCGGTGTTGTGCTTCTTGGAAAATCCACTTTGAGCAGGTCTTAAAGTCCCCGAGGTGTTTTAAATGTGCTGCAGGTCTGAACTACAATAAACATCATTTTAAATCCAGAGAGGTGGAGAAGAGTCCTACGTAATAATGGCTGCTGCACTTCTCCCAGAGGGAGACTACTAATGTACTAATGCACTCAGGATGACCCCTAAACACTGATTCATCGGTCTCTTTCACTCACAGACAGGCGGACGCACTCACACACTCAAGTGTATGTGTGTGTCCTTAGGATGAGACCAAAGCACAGAAAATATATACATACATACATATATACATACATATATACATACATATACACATACACATACATATACATATACACATACATATACATATACACATACACATATATATACACACACATATATATACACACACATATATATACACATATATATATATATATATATATATATATATATATATATATATACACACATATATATATATATACACACATATATATATATATATACACACATATATATATATATATATATA